>JAKSZU010000006.1:81246463-81538963 GCA_026018925.1 Tupaia tana
AATAAAAAAGTAGAATGAATTTCACATGCTATTTGCCACTACAGAACTATCATTCAGTTGTTCAAAATGCTTTTTTTAAACAATGTAGTAAATGATTATAATAATTAGGTAGGCACTAGAATAAAACAAAGTATGTAATGAGTACTTATTAAAGAAAATATAACATTATGTCATAGTCATTGTCTGGTCCTATTTTCTTTATATAACACACTTCAATAACAAGATGCCATTTAGCCAAAGGAGGCTATATAAAATTATCTTTTACAAGGGAAGAGGGAACTTTTTTTTCTAAACCAGCAAATCATTCAAATTGCATCATATAGTTTTGGCTGTTTTCAATCAACTGTCCTCTCTTAATCAGTGTGCAGCACAATTATTTCTCTAAAACTTACAGACAATATCATCAGAGGCTGTTTTCCAAGAGTCTTACTTCTTTTAAGTATTACGCAGCTAAACTTTTTTCAAAATATGTGTTCCAGGCCAACGCATACACAAACACGCAACAGGATATGATCTTGTGTGGAGAGTCACATGCATGCTGCTGTGTTGCCAACTTTTAAAAAATGTACTCAATTAGCTAAATTATTTTTATAGACTATTTAAAAATACATCTGTTGTATAAAGTTGAAGTACATCCTTTAAATACATATCTTCTGTTATCATGCATATGTCTGTTTAAATGTCATTAATCTTTATGAATACAATTACAAACATAATTTACTAATTTATCTCTATAATTACATTTATAATTAGAACACAATAGATATGAGTGTGTTTACATAAAGAACTGAGTTAGGAACTGTCTAACGCAAGCATGGCTTTCCTAGTACCATGCTTAATTCTTATTAACCCTAATGCTCTGCCATTTCGTCTTTTTTATATATCTATATATTAAAATAAACAGAGAAGTGCCCAAACATTTTTGAGCTTCCAGTAATGTATTAAAATGTCTCTCAGCTTCTCTGTACACAGTGAAATGCCTGCTGAATGCAAAGTGCAGGAGGATGAATTTCTCCAGGTTCTGTACGTCTGATCTCTCAAAACCTTCAAAATCTATCCTTGATCTCAGCAAACACAGCAGAGCACAATGTTATTTATGCATTCATTTATCTTTTCATCAAGGGTGGCTTATGTGGTCTTTACTGACTTTGGTTTCTCATCATCATCGCAGATCAGCATCTGCATTGTGTGCACTTGTAACAGGGATAATGGATCTCACTTACAATACCTACAAACTCAGCTGAGAGCCGTGCAAAGCAAATGGCCATAAATGCACCCATCCTGGCCCAAGTCCTGATGAATAAAAATGAAGATCTTGTCAAATAATAAAGTGACAGGTTAATTTACAGCATGGAATAGTGTGAACAGGGAAAGCACTGCTTTTCCAATCTGTATGAACGGTGCCACCTATCTGCAGATTAGCAGAAAGCTTCAGAAACACTAATTCAGAAATCGGGATAAATACATGTGATGTTGCTTAGTTTTGTAAATATCACAGGAATGGAATTGATGATAAAGGCAAATGTGAGATTAGACACACACAGTTGCTTCCGAACCAAAAAAACAAGATTCTCAACAAAGGACTGCTGTATCAAACAGTAATAAAGAGCCTCAAGCAGTTGTCTGTGCTCATGCCAGTTTTCATGCTTTAATTCAGCTGCCCTGTGGTTCTTAGCTTTGACATTGAGATCTGCACGGCCACCAGAGATAATTATTTCAACCTTCAGGCCATCAGGCGTTCATTTTTGATCATGGATATGTAAGGGATGTTTTCTGCTTTCCAAGTCTTCCAAGTGGATATCAATAGAAGGATAAAATAAGGAAAAGCAGTAAACATTTGAAAAGAACTTGAGCACTTTGCATTATAGAAATGTGAATCGCCCTATCAATTATTATAAGTACTCCAGTTTACCTGATAGCTGGAAGTTTTAATTTGTTCATGTTTTAGATTAGAATTAATTATTGCTAATAGTCCTCTGACTCCAAAGGCATAACATTAGTTTAAATATTTACATTAGAATTCATACTTTGCATATTTTAATGGAAATACAAAGACATTAAAGGACAAAATCCACAAAGTAAATTAATGTTTTAAGTTAAATTTGTATATCACACTGTTGTGTGCTTTTATGCAAAGTTGAAATCAGAAACATACAACATTCACTACAATATCTAATCAGTAGTCACAGAAATAATTGAACAAAGTTATATGACAAATCTCTAAAATGCAGACAGATTACTTTTCTCTCCCTATGAAATCTGAAAAAAGGACTAGTTCCCACAAAATTTGGTGCAAAGATTAAATGATTCTATTAATACTAAATGGTGACAATAACAATTAAAATACATAAATCATTCTTAATTTTAATAGGATACACTTTTTAATTTTAATTTTAAATAAATAAGATGCTTAATAAGTAGCATAATTTTGAATATATAACTGATACCAAGTACAAAAGAAGCTTAGAAGATCACATTGGAAAAGTCGTGATTTTTTTTCCTGTTTTCCTATGCATAAATGTGCCATGATGTTTCTGATGACCCAGTATAATAAGCAAACACAAAACAGGATTCATCAAGATTTATCTTGGTATCTTTTTATAAAGAATAAATGTTTAAATATTTTAAAAATATGTCTCATCAATACTATTTAATAAGAAGTCTGTGCCTACAAATTTACCTGAGAAAATGAATGGAAAAGACATGGTTACAGCTGCCCTAAAAATGGTAGCTGACATTGCCCTTACATAAAAAAAAACTCATGGTCATAACTATCAAGTTGGAAACAGAATGGATATTACCATGTTACATGTTTACCAACAGTCTAATAACAAACCTAATAGTTTCAGAAAAAAGTAACTCATTTTACGAAATGGAAAAGAATTATGTTAACTAGTATTTCAATGAGTAAAATGAGTTTAAATTTAACCTTTTCTTCAAATGTAAAATCTCGACTACTCATGGCTCCAGATGCAAATTAAGAAGTGAACTCAAGGAATAATATCTTTAGTAAGTTTCTGTAGCTACTGTAAAATATGCTCACCCCCCTTCCTTCCTGCTTACATTGAAAACTACAGTGAATAAATGAAAAAAAAAAAAAAAAAAAAAAAGCAAAACTAAGTTAACGTCTTCCTCAGGAAGAATAAACGTCCATATTCCACTAGCAATATCAATTAAATAAAATTCTTAGAAGTGGTTAGAACATTGTATCTTCAATCTTCCAGAGTATTTGTACTTTAAAGCCTTTTCCATATAATATCAAACTCAACCACACAAAGTGAAGCACGAGTTGACACATACATGGTAGAATAACTTAGTGTACAACAATTAGAAGACTATAACTCAGATGAAATAACTTGATATCTTCTTTTGAGAGATTTTCTTTTTTTTTTTTTTTTTTTTTTTTTTTTTTTTTTTTTTTTTTTGCTATAGGGCACATGCACTCTCCAGAAAGAGAGAGACAGAGAGACAGAAAGCGAGAAATCACCCCCCAGGGGGGATGGCCACAATGCAATCCCTTCTCCTCCATTCTCCTCTTGGGATCTTGGGCACGCACACACACACACAGTGAGTTTGAGCCACCGGGTCTGGGACTCGAACCATGGTCAACTACATGGGAGTCCAGCGACATAAGCCATTATGCCAACTGCTGGTCCCTTGATTTCATGTCAAATATAAATGGGCACAAGTGTCCCTAATATATTTGACCCAAAATTATTAAACAAAAAAACTAATGTTTTTATTAAAAGTAAACTGCTTCCAAATGTTCTGTGATCTAGAATGTTCCCAAAAGCAGAAGCTACAACATAAAGACTCATTTAGTAATTAAAATTACTTTGTGTGTATAAAAGGTGTTTTCTGAAGCTTTTTATAGTTAAGACGTAGTCTTTTTTTAAAAAAACAATTATTCATTTAATTTTATTTGCTATTATTATTTATTTTTTTAAAAAAATTTAACCAGAGAGAGAAAAGGAAAGTGAGAAAGCAAGTTTCCAGGTTCAGGACTCGAACCACAGTTGACCATGTGGGAGTCCAGCACACTAAAGAGGAAGCTCAACATGATAGAACTGATGAAGCAAAACTTCTATGAGAGAAGGGAACTAAAACAGGAATACATGGAAAGTTTCTAAGAGAAGATACAATTCTACTTTTGATTTCCCAACTTCTGCTTTGTTCTCTATTTAAAAAAAAAAAAAAAAAAAAAAAAAAAGGCTGAATCTTCCAGTAACAAAAAGATCAGGAGTCTACAATCATTTGCTAAAGTACTTTCATTCTTCACAATTTTAAAATGATGAAATTTAAAATTATAAAAATCTACTCAAAAATGGCAAACTAGGATACAGGAAAATAAGATTAACTACAGTGGAATATTAGCTTCTATTATTCAAAGAAAGAGTAATTCTGTACTAACTCTGGACAGTTCCTTTATTGAGATACTGCCAAATCCTCATGCCAAAAATATATTTGGGGGCAGAGACACTTGGCTTCCTGCATATACAACCATTTTTCAGATTTGCTTATTACCACTGGGAATTAAAAATTATTAATTTGAGAGTCAAGAAAAAAAACAGTACAGTCCAAATGTTTAAGGAATATCATTGCCCTAAGGAAGGTTCGGAAGGTACCAGGAATATCTGGAATCTCCATCCTTGTAACTTCAGACTGTAAAAAATACCTCTCTACAGTCCTTAATCCCTTGCTACACTGTGTTCCCAGATTGAGTAAAGTTAATCTGCAAGTTGTGGGTATTCTAGATGCTAGGAAGCTTCAGAGATTTGACTGTCCTGCTGTGGAAGCTACAAAGTGAATACTCATCTTCCTATTCCCAGTCCTGACCATTTTTTGATTCTCATAATAAGATGAATACTGGTATGTCCAAAATGAGTTATGAGTTATAATATGATTTCTTATCATCTAAGCATATTCTATAGATACTTCTTGCTTTGTTTATCATTGACTTTTATGCATGATCTTCATAGCTTTTTCCTTCCTATTTTTTTTGGGGGGGGGGGTCTATGCGAGTTATTTATTTAAAATTTTTCAGAGCCAGACCTTGAGCGTGCCTAGTTTCATTACCTGTCACACAGGTGACATACATTTATGGACTTCCCTGTTCCTCATGTGCACTCTTCTTTCTGTATATACTTTTGTTTTATGTACTTTTGACCTTTATTCCCTTCTGTTCTCACCCCTCATTCTCTTTTTTTGAGACTTAGTCTAGCTAATGGCACTTGTTAGTATGGTAAACCTCCTTAGTGGTATGCATCAAGAAAATGATGGGTGGTTTATGTACACATGCTATGTAAGTCACCCACCAGAAAGACAGAGGGACAGAAAGTGAGAAATCACCCCCTCTCCTGAGGGGTGGCCACGCCCCAATTCCTTCTCCTCCATTCTCCTCTCTGGATCTTGGGCATGCACACACATGCGCACAGCATGAGTTTAAGCCACTGGGTCAGAGACTTGAACCACAGTCGACGACATGGGAGTCCAACGACATAGCCATTACACCAGCTGCAGGTCCTGATACCTCAAGAAATTTTAATCACATACACAAAAAAATACTGAAAGCCACTATAAAGCCTTTAAATATTCTATCAATAATAAAGCTCATAATGAAAAATTATAAATAATAATACCAAACATTTATTTAGTGCATACTATGTAAAAAATACAACAAGCCACTTGCATGGCTTATCTGATTTAATTAACCGTTCCTAAAATCCCATGAGGTAAAAATACTGTTGGCATCTTTATCTTAAAGCTATGAATTGTAGAAGTAGGGTCAGAAACCAGTGGGACTCCAGATCTCACACCATTGGCCAATATGATACGTTATATAATGTTTATTACTTTTAGCTTGTGCTAGAAGGAATGTAGCAGCAATGTTTCCTCGCTTTACCTACGATGATCTTTAGCTGCTTCGGAATTCTAAGTGACAAATACCATGATTCTATGGCACACAGAGACTGATGGCATTTCTGGCATTAGCTCTGTAATGACTGTATGTCACCCCTTAGGGTCAGATATATTTTAAAAGCTGAAATTAGAAACGTTTTGTATCCATCAGCTAAAAAAGCAGCTCATGTAATATCTACCTACAAACTGTCGTATTAAGGGAAAGTATAGATGCATAAAGTATTTGGGGCTTCCTTATCAAAGATTCTAAGATGATTCCTAAAATAAGAAAAACTTGCCTCGACAAGTGCTTTTTGGTTCCAACTTTCCTGTACATCCATGGAAGTAAAGACTGCCAGACATTTAGACCTTAAAAAATACTGGGAACCAGCAGTTAGCGTAATGGCTATGTCGCTGGACTCCCACGTAGTCGACCGCGGTTCGCGTCTCGGACCCGGTGGCTTACAACTCACGCCGGGCGCGTGTGCGTGCGTGCCCAAGATCCCGAGAGGAGAATGGAGGAGAAGGGATTGCGGCGTGACCATCCCCCCTGGGGGGTGATTTCTCGCTTTCTGTCTCTCTGTCTCTCTCTGTCTGTCCGGCGAGCGCACGCGCCCTATAGCGAAAAACCTCTCCCAAAAAAAAAAAAAAAATTGTGGTTACTCGGTTCTCATCTTTCTGGGTTAAATTTGAAAGTGACTTATTGTTATAGGCAGGACAAGTTCTTTCGCTTTTAGCTTGCAATTGAAGGAATAGGCCAAAAAATGAAAGATGCAGATTGGGGGGCAGGGAGAAGTACTCTGATGAACTTCAGAAATCTCCATAATTACTTGAGAGATCCAGATAATAGGTTTTTTTTTTTTTTTTTAAACAGTTAAATTCTGACCACATAGATCGAAGTGTGCCCATGTCAATAAGTGATTAGGGTTGCTGAATTACAGTATTATTAGTAGGTTTTTTTTTTTTTTTTTTTTTTTTTTTTTTTTTTTTTTTTTTTTTTTTTTTTTTTGAGAGGTTTCTCGCTATAGGGTGTGTGTGCTCACCAAAAAGACAGAGAGAGACAGAGAGACAGAAAGTGAGAAATCACTCCCCAGGGAGGATGGTCACGCCGCAATCCCTTCTCCTCCATTCTCCTCTTGGGATCTTGGGCACGCACGCACATGCGCCCGGCATGAGTTTAAGCCACTGGGTCTGGGACGCGAACCATGGTTGAATACATGGGAGTCAAGGGACATAGCCATTATGCTAACTGCTGGTCCCAGTATTATTAGTAGGTTTAATAGAAAAGGTCAGTTAAACACTGCATAGTAGATCATGTCACTATTAATACCTTTAGTCTTAATGACAAGAGTATAATTCTTGATGTGTACTTAAGGTGCCTCACAGAGTACTTGAGAACAAAACTATTTCAGAAAAAAAGAGCAAATAACGGTGCTAATATTTTTCTATATTTAACACATACTGTTGATATATGCTAATTACCTCTAATATAAGAAACCATTCAAGTGAGATGTATTGATGAAAGTATAATGTGATTACTTTAATGAATACCAGATAGCAGATGATATATATTTAGCAAGTTAAAATAACCTAACTTGGACCAGCAGGTAGCATGGTAGTTAAGGTGTTGGATCGTACATGGTTGTCTTCATGGTTTGAGTCCCAGACTCAGAGGCTTGAAAATCAAGCCAGATATGTGTGCGTGGTAGGCCAAAATCCAAAGAGAAGAGTGGAAAAGGGATTGTGGCATGGCCATCTTCCTTGGGGAGTGGATTTTTCATTTTCTTTCTGTCTCTCTCTGGTAAGCACATGCACCCTATAGCAAAAAAAAAAAAAAAAAAAAAAAAAAAAAAAAAAAAAACTAAATAAATTTTAAAAATAAAAATAAAGACAACAAACCAACACAAATAACTCTTTCAGAGATTCCTCAATTAATCAAGTAATTTCTGAAGTGCTATGTGTGGAGCATTGTACTAAGTTTGAAAGTAACATATAAGAAATGCTTTTTAAAGAGTATAATTCTGAAGGCCAGCCATGGTGGCACAGGCCATATGGCACAACTGCATGACACTGAAGCCTTATGGGAAGTCCTGGCTTTGGATCCAGGTTGACCAGAACAAGCCGGGCTGGCACATGGGCCTTCTCACACAGTCCCTGACCTTAGCTGGCTGGCTGGCTGTGGGGAAGACTGCCACATGATAAAACCCTGTCAGTGTCCCTCCCATGCCTCAAGAAATTAACTTTGGAGAGGAAAACACCAAAGCCTCAAGGTACAGGAGCTAAACCCTGTGCATAGGTAGTTGGATGCCACATGGCCAACTGCAGTTCAAATCCCCCAAAGCTGGTGGTATGAAAAACACACCAGGTCATGTGTGCCTGCCCCCATATCTTGAAGGACGGAGAAATGGGAGAGGGGACTGCAGCATGACCATGACCCAATGAGGGATATGTGTGCACATTGCTCTTTCACTTGCTCTCTTGTGAGTGCACCTGCCCTCTGGCAATAAAGAAAATTTCTTAAACAAACAGTATTAATCTGAAAAACAAAAATGCTATTTTTTTTGTCTTTTTTAAAAAAAATCTGAGATAAGCACTTTCCTCATATACTATCTAATTTGGTCATAATGTAAAAATAGAAAGTAAATAACAAAGTATAAACTCAATTTTTAAGAGAATTACTTACTTGTTATTATTATTATTTTAATTTGACCAGAGAGAGACAGAGAGAGAGAAAAAAAGGGAAAGTAAGAAAGCAAGTTGCTAGGTTTGGACTTGAAACGTGGTCAGCCATGTGGGAGTCCCAGCACCTTAATCATTGCGCCACCTGCCAACCCCCAATAAACTCAATCTTTTTATGGCAGTGAGACAGAGAGAGAGAAGAGATGGAAAAAAGAATGTGCAGGGGAGAGGGAGAGAATGTGTTAGCTACTCTTGACAGTGTTTTTCCATGTTGTGACCCTCCTGCCACAGCCTCCCTGTCAGCGAGGATCACAGGAGTTTGCCACCTTGTCCTGACTGTTTAGGTTAGACCAGGAACTCACCCAAGGCCTCCCATGTGGCCTATTCACTAGGCACAGTGGTGCCCTCCTGCTCGTGCCATGGCAGCTGGCCTGTAAACTTCAAATTTAAAGAAAAGAATGTAACACATGCTTCTACCGTAATATAAATAAACACTGCCTAGTGTTTTGAAAGTGACATCACAAATCATGGTAAAATCAGGAAATAATTCTGAGTATTGTTTTAATGGAGAAGTAAAAAAATTCTCATGTAAGCTAAAATAGCACTAAGTTAAAATAAATCAGTAAAAACTGAGAAGAGAAATTGAGTGACACTACATAAAATTAAATTATGTCATTTTTTTTTTAAAGAGGTTTTTGCCTTAGCATGTGCTCACAAGAGAAAGAAAGAAACAGACAGTGAGAGGCAAAGTGAGAAATCACCCCCCCCCCCCAGGGGGTATGACCATGCCATAATCCCTTCTCCTCCATTCCCTTCCCAGGATCTCGGGCACAGACGCACACGTGCCCGGTGTGACTTAACCACTGGGTCTGAACTCGAAATGTGGCTGGCCATGTGGGAGTCCAGCAATGTAACCACTACGTCATCTGCTGGTCCCTAAATTACGTCTTTAACAATTGGTTAATTGTGATATTCTGCAGTTTGAAGCCTTTAGGACGAAATGTTTCATTGATTGTGGCAGGATTAGTTCCATGACCTGAAACAGTACCCAGTGGTCTCAGACCTAATTTTAGCTTATGCCATATTCTGAAATGTCCGGCATCCTCTCTGGTTTAACTTCTCGTTTCACCCGGTAACTCTAGAGATTGAGAGCTCTGGTTTTTCGCCTACTCCTCCTCTACTGGGATGTACAAAAACTGGGCCCTGCTCGCTGAGCTGTAAAGGCGTCATAACTGCTGGCTAACCTTTTAGAAATCTGCAGCCACATTAGAAAAAGCAGTAATTATTACCTTTTGTGTAATTCTAAGTTTGTAATAAGCACGGATGGTTTTTAAAATGATGTGCAGTAAAATAGAAAAGGTCAGATCTTAGAAACCTGAGATGACTGTAAGAATGAACGAAGTAGAAGAAGAAATAAGTAAAATATGCACGTTCTTCCAGGAGACCTGAGGATGCATAAATACAGGAGAGAGGCATGCAGGTAACAGCAAAATCAGCAGATGCTGAGTGGAAGGGACCCCATGCAAATCAGAACATGACCTAATTTTCTTCAAGCTAATAAACTCTGCTAGCAGTCATTGCCTGTCCAGTTGCCAACACGCCATTTATTACTAAAAAGGGTTTATGGTATATTCTTACGTACTCAATAAAACTCTATATTACATCAAACACTTTGGAAGAGGCTTGTAAAGTTTTGAATTGCAATAGTTTTTCAGAAATCCAAAGGCACTCTCCGTGATCAGGGACTTTCCAGTTTTTTTATTACATGTTTAAGTATAGATATGTATAATGTAAAGAACATAAGGGTCAGTCACTGCCCTTATTGAAAGATGAGTATAGTTTATCTTTCATTTTAACATGATCAACACACAATTACAACTTTAGCACATTCTGTAAATAGCTGTACATGCTTAATAGCGCCAAAGAAGCAGGACTTCTAATAGTAAGAACAAGATGGGGATGAACTCATTAAAAGTGACTTCTTGAAAGTTAAACAAGACGTAGAATACCAAAAAAGGGGGAGGGGAATAACAAGATTAGTTAAGAATGCTTTAACTTTTAATTTTATGAACCTAGAATATATTTGGAAAAGCAGCACTTTATCTAGAATTATTTCATAGGAAAGGAAGAATGGTAATCTGCAAAACTGTAAATGTAAAATACAGTAGATAAGATAGTAAATATAAGAGCCATGCATATATTATCATATTATATATTAAGAATTCAATAACATGTTCATTTTTTGGTGTACAGAGATTTCTACTCTATTTAAATAAATAATCTAAATGAATCATCATCAACAACATTCCTATATACCATACACATAACTACTATGGTAAAAGAAAGGTCATTACAAATGTTATTTATTTTTCAGTCTAAATAAAGTCACACTAGCAACAGTTGCCTGATTAAAAACATCACCTATGTGGAGGAATATTTCAGTCATATATTTGCTATCTAGCTTGGAATTAGTAAAAAAGTGAATAGTAAGTATGTAGATTATTTGTTCTACTCTATAAAGGGTAAATAAAGCAGCCAGGGCTTGAGATAGGGTACAAAGAACGTTTCCATGGTTACATGCTTTCCCATATCAAATTAGAGCAGAATTTGTGTACAAGAGGTTTGTTGACAGCCTACATAGGCCATAAAAAGAATAGAAGGCTAGGGGTTTGAAATCTAAATATATTCTGCAAAGTCTGTTGAGAGAAAGTTGGGTGAAGAAAGCAGCGTCAGGAGGGTAGCAGTGTGGTGAAGAGTATCAGATGTCATTTCGTAAAAAAGATCATTTTTCTTTTAGATGTGGCTTTTAAAAGTCTCTCCAAATGTACGATTATCTACTCTTTTCTTTCCACAAAGACACCTCAATCTGGTGTCCACCCAAGCTATTAAGAAGAGCCATTATTTTGGCATACAGCTAGAAGCATCAGCGTCACCACCTGCCCAGTCTTGCAGATGTCGCTCCGCCATATTCAGCCTAAACATGGGGTCTTCAAAAGGACAGTGAAAGGGCTCTTCCCACACAAGTGCTGGCTAAGCAAGAGCTCTGTTGTACACCTGCCCCTATTATTCTTATAGGGCATTTAGTAGAAGTGAATTCTCTTTTTAACATGTTGAGAATTCAGGTTGGGTTAAACAGCATCTTATAATTTATAACATGTATATGTTCAAAGTAACTTCCAACAATTCTGACATAGAAGGGTCTTCACACATGCTTAAATTCTTCTTTATACACAAGCAAAGGTCTCCGGATATTTGAATAATATCCTATTCTGTAAGCTGGCCCACAAAAAATTGAGATACTTTACTTGTGTCTCCTCTATTTTTACTCCCTTCAATTGGGGTTAGAATATTGGTATATGATTATTAGACAAAGAGAACTTTTCTACCCAAAATACTAATATTAATCAAGATTCCCTTTTAATATAATAACAACAAAGTCAAAAAATGTTTTAAGTATTTAAAATACTTCAACAGTTTGGAAGAACTAAAGTCATATACACATAACTTACACATGCTGGAAACTAATATCCACTCTCAAAATAAGAATCTGCTAAAATTAGTTAACGTCGCTGATAAATATTTTCCAGTAAATATGGTAGTTAACAGCATTTCAGTTATTGGCTTTCTGTTGCAAGTTCTACAGAAAGAATAAGAACAAACAGTGATATATAGTATAAATGATTCAAAGGAACATAATGTACAAATGAATAAACCATCAATCATTAAACTGAATATTTTATACATCAGTATATATACTGTGCTAGCCACATAACAGATTTTTAAGAGCAATGACTTGGCATGAGTTGATATATAAATTAGTACATCTGACACTAGTTAGTTCAGATTAATAAAGTGAAAATGAAACTGAGTGAACAGGGGCTGGCAGGCGGTGTGGTGGATAAGGGCACTGGATTCCCACATGGCCGACCATGGTTCAAGTCCCGGACCTGGTGGCTTGCTTTCTTGCTTTCCCTTTCTCTCTCTCTCTCTCTCTCTCTCTCTCTCTCTCTCTCTCTCGCTCTCTCTCTCTGGTGGTCAAATTAAAAAAAAAAATGCCAATAACAAATGAAATTCAATAAATAATTCTTTTAAAAAAATCAGTGAAGAACACATAACCACTTTCTATTAATATCTCGAGCACTATTTACTACAGTTATATCAGTATTTATTTTCTCCTGCCCAATTTTGTAATGAGTGTTTCTAGAACAAATAATCAGAAGTTTGGGGAGGTACAGGCAGAGATAGATTTAAAAAAAAATGATAACTCATGGCAGAGTAAGAATGTTCATAAGGAAGGAAAGAAAAACATACAGGTGACAGGCGATACTGTGTAGACTACAGGGAATAGAGGTTGCTAAGCATCATGCTTGTTCATAGGTCAGAACTCATGGCTCGTGGTAACGTGGGTAGTGCAGGTTATGCCTTTCCGACAGGTACTGCGGAAATAAAGGGTACGCTCCCAAACTATTGCCTGCTGGGGAACAAATTCTATCTTTCAGTTAACACTAGCTGACTTCATCAAGTCTCTTAAGGAGACATTATTTGATTAGGAAGAAATCCTTCCTTTATTCCAAGAACAAAGTTATAGAAAAGTTGTCTTATCCTCAGGTAATGCTCTTTATTGTGTAATGTTTTCGAGTTCTATGTAACATTTTAGGGTTGTTCTCTTTACCATGTGGAAACAGCGAGAGTTAAGAAATGGTCTACAATTTAGGAATTTTTGATTAAACATGGGACTTCTTTAATTTAAAAACCGTATATCTTTATGTATAACTAAAGACCTTACATTTTACACTTGATGAAATCTTAAAAATACATGGATCATGGATCACATACATGTATACTGCAAACATTGACAAATGCACTGTGCATTGCAGACATTTACAAAAACGATATAATTGGCCAAGAATCGAATTTTTTCTCCAAATTTATCTTTTAACTCAATCCCATTTAGAAATGGGAAATTTAAAGTTGCAAACGACTTTCTTAGGCACATTATTAAAAGTAGAGTTCACAATCTCTGGGTATCAAGAGGAAAATCTCATTTATGCTGGTAGCTTACTATGAAGGAGTCAAAGTCTCAAATGAGAGAGGCCTGCGTTAGAAGCACCAGCCTAAAGAAGTGAAGTACACCAAGTAAGAGAGAGAATATAGAACAAAACAGTACGTGTCTATTTAATCCATGCCAGTCTTTGCACTTTTGCTCTGAAATTTTTATCCAAGCTCTGTCCTACTGATGATCTCTGTCCCGATGGTCTGTCTCTATGGAAAGATATTGCTTAGGGAGCTTTCTACTGCACGTTCTAAAATAAACCAAGTAAGCATTTTAGAGTAAGAAGACAGGGAGGGTAGTCAAAAGTCTTTTTCCTGCTCTAATTTGTAGCATTTTATATACATACTAGTGGCTCTGTAAACTAAAATAGATGTAGACTATTTATATAGGAATCAGAGAATGGCCACCAAAAATGACTAAAAAGTAGTAGAAGGCATTATTAGGTATTTAAATAAATAATTAGTTATGATTCCCGGCCTCTATTTATTCTAGCATGGTAGTATGGTTACATAGACAAATTAGGAAGCAGATATAATATTCCTTATATACAAAAACAGTTTCTAGTAAATAACAATTAGGAAAGTGGGATATGATAATATTAAAATCAGTAAAAACATTTTTTTAAAAAAATTTAGATATAATTTGAGTAAAATATCTTCAGGGTATGTAATTACAGGATCTGTAACATGAAATTTAGCTTAATCTTGGGCTCTAGACTAACTGATGGTATCTGTTTGTATATTTTTTTCTATTTCTTCTCAAATTCAGCTATTACTTTTCTTTTTTTCTTTTAAGGTTTCTGCCATAGGGAGCGTGCACACGCCAGAGAGAGAGAGTCTAGAGATGGTGAGTGAGAAAGTAAGAAATCACCCCCCAAATAGATGTCCGTGACACAATTTCTTCTCCTTCTTTCTCCTCCTGGGATTTTAGGCACACGCGCACATGTGCCCGGCATGATTTTCCTACCGCCAGATTTGGGACTCTAACCACAACTGGCCATGTGGAAGTCCAACACTTTAACCACTATGCCACATGCTGGTCCCACATTTAATATTTCAATTTCCTGGCATTGTACCTAACATCATTGTCATTATTTTTTGGGTTATCTGTTAAACAAATTCAATTCCTTCCTTCTAAATTTTAATAAAATTCCTGATGTTGTTCTGCTTATTGAAATAAAAAATGTTTTGCAAATACATACATATATAAGAGTATGTGTGTTTGTGTATGTGTGTATCTATATGTAAAATATTGATATTGTTTTCCTGATTTACTTCAGAATAAAATAAAATACTAATTTTAAAAGAAAATAATAATTTAAGGGACCAGCAGTTAGCATAATGGCTATGTCGCTGGACTCCCACGTAATCGACCGCAGTTCGAGTCCCGGACCCGGTGGTTTAAACTCAAGCCGGGCGCGTGTGCATGTGTGCCCAAGATCCCGAGAGGAGAATGGAGGAGAAGGGATTGTGGCATGGTCATCACCCCCTGGGGGGTGATTTCTCACTTTCTGTCTCTCTGTCTCTCTCTGTCTGTCTGACGAGCACATGCGCCCTATAGCAAAAACCTCTACAAAAAAAAAAAAGAATAATTTAAAAATGTTATTATTTTGCCAAATTCTATACTCCTTGATGATATTTCAATAACCTGTAGTAAAAAGGCCTTTTATAACACTATGTTTCATTGTTATACTATTTATGTTAAAAGAAATTAGTAAAAATACGCTACTAGAATGTTTACTAGTAAAATAATCAGCCAACATGGGAATGAGTTGACAAGTAAATCCTTTCTTTTTTTACATTCCCTATTCTCTCCTTTATTTTTTTGAGAGATTTTTGCTATAGGGTACATGTACTCGCCAAAGAGAGACAAAGGGGCAGAAAGTGAGAAATCACTCTCCAGGGACCAGCAGTTAGCGTATGTCGCTGGACTCCCATGTAGTCGATTGTGGTTCCAGTCCCGAATCCGGTGGCTTAAACTCACGCCAGCCGTGTGTACTTGCGTGCCCAAGAGGAGAATGGAGGAGAAGGGATTGCAGCATGGCCATCCCCCCGGGGGGTGATTTCTCACTTTCTGTCTCTCTATCTCTGGTGAGCGCACGCTCCCTGTAACAAAAAACCTCCCCCCCCCAAAAAAAAGAAAAGAAATCACTCTCCATGGGGGATGGCCATGCTGCAATTCCTTCTCCTCCATTCTACTCTTGGGATCTTGCGCATGCATGCACATGCTCCTGGTGTGAGTTTCAAGTCATCAGGTCCAGGACTAGAACTGTGGTGAACTTCGCTGGAGTCCAGTGATGTAAATATTATGTATCTGATGGTCCTGCATTCCCTATCTTCTCCTTAAAAGACAGAGGTGTTTGGAGTCAGCAGGTGACATGGTGATTAAGGTGTTGGACTCCCACATTGCCAACCACAATTCAAGTCCTAGACCTGATGGCTTGTTTTCTTACTCTCTCTCTCTCTATCTCTCTGGTAAGCACACACGCCCTATAGCAAACTTGAAACAATAATAATGATAATAATAATAATAAATAATTTTTAAAAAGGTATTTACAGCTAGAACTGATGAAACATATGCTATACAATTTAAATTAAAGCAAAAATATCCCACTTGCCCCTCTATAGAAGATTTGCATTTATGTTCCTTCTGTCCAATTTTTAACCAATAAACCATCAATGAAAAAAAATTTAACTAAAAAAAATGTTCATTTAAGTTTATTTACTTCATGACCAATAGAGCCACAGCACTCCCAGCTGGGTCTTGAAGCCATGATCCAGTCCCATTCTCAGCCAGCCCTGGATCATGGGCACTGGCATGTCCGATGCACTCACAAACCCAGAACCCACCCATGAAGACATGCCCTGTAGAACATAGCATTTTCCTACTGTGCTGCCACCCAGCCCTCTGGCTCACTTTTGACAGGTCTTACTATGGCGCCAAAGCCATCCTCAAGCTTGTGACACTTCTACCTCAGTTTCCCTGGTCACTGAGATTACAGGTGCACATCAATCAACCTGAGTTGAACCAACAATTGAGCCTAGGCCTCCCACATGGTTCAAAAATGCAGCGCACAGCATGTTAGTGTGAGCTACCATGGCTAGTCTGATATATATATTTTTTAAAACCTACATAAAGAGGAGAGGCTATGAGATGCTGGAAGGGACATGAACTGAATTTGGATTCAGAAGATCTGGTTTGACCTTTCATCTTGGCCTTCAACTGTCTAGGACACCTGAGCAAATCCCTTGAAACACTTTAATCCTCAATTTCACCATCTGTGGGATGGGGATAATGACAAGTACTAACTTCTCTGTCTCAAATAAAAATAGAAAAATGTAGGACAGTATTTTGCATAACTGTCCAGGGCTATAAATATGCTACTTTTTATCCTAATAAGAGGGCGAATGATCAAATTTATTAAAAAAAAAACCTTTAGTATATGCTAATGTTAAGCTAAAATGCTAATGCCTTAAAACTACTTACAAATTCCTTGTATTTAAAACTTACTTCTGATTTGATGTGCAATAACTAAGAAGATAAAATGGTTTCCCACTTCTTGTCAACCCTAACAAGATTCCTAAACTTGTTAACTGATGAAACAAAACATTTTCAATAAGCCAGAAAGCTGAGCTTTTTCAGGGGGAAAAAAATGGATGGATCTTCAGTAGGCAAGAGAAGGAGCTCTGTGAAGGGTTTTACCTGCCTCTGCAAGTATTTATGCTGGATAATTCTCCCTGGCTGATCTTGACAACTGTTAGCAAATACTAAGGCTTTATTTTAAAAGATTTTGGGCACTCACTCTCTCCCTCTCTAGTCTCATGTAAGTGCACATGCAAATATGTATGCTCACACCGAATGGTATCCCCAAATTTAAGGTATAGTTTGGAATGCTACTGTTTATAGTAAAGGCACACAATCTGCGTAATATTGACCCTGCCAATGACTCTGGGAGTCAGCCAAAGAGTTAGAGTAATAAAGTAGGGGTTCTCTGTCTGATGTCCTGCTGTGAAAGCACTCCTAATAAGAGATACTGCACTGAAGGACTAATTTTGATTCTGTAACTCATAATGTTGTATGAATTACAAAAAATAAAACTCAAGAACTCTGCACATTTCAAAAAAGCCTTTAGGATAAAAGAAAAAAAATACATCAGTTCAATCTATTATGTTCAAAGAATCTTATTTTCAGATGCTAATGTGTATACTCAGAGCACACTCCCGGAATGTAATTCTCAAACTCTTTCAATTGTAGTAGCATAACACCTAAAACACTGTATTATTTTTTTCTGAGGCTATACCATCTAATAGGACAACAATGCATTTGGAGTTTTCATTTACAAAGATGGAATTTAGAATCTCACAATTTCAAAATGATATGAGTAAATCATTTAGTATTCCCTAGATAAAATAGACTGTAGTTTCCACCAGAATATTATGTATAGTTTGAATATGCTGGTCAAAAAGAAAGTCAAAATTGTGCTAAATTGTTCTTAAGAAAAAATTTCTTCATCACAAAGAATTTTACAAGTAACATGAAAACCTGTTGTCTGTGTAACAGTTGATATTTTCTTTTCATGATATCCCTTATAAATGAAATTCTTAAGAAGACAGATGTACCATGGGCAACTTTAAATGTATGATGTACTATGCTTATACCAGAACATTTTATATACACTCAAATTAAAAGCCATTTTAAACATTTTTTCTCTAGTAAGACATAAAATTGAGAATAATTTTTGAAAAGGTAAAAACATTTAACAAGTTATCTTACAGATAGAGTATATCATATCAATATTCCAGAAATATGTCTTACAATCACCATGTATTCATCAGAAGACTTAAAATTTGTTATCATAGTTACATGAACAAATTTTGAAACAACTTACAGTGGAACCTAAAAGAAGTATATGCATACAAGCATTCAGTAAATATTCTGATAAACAAAGATTAATAAAAATCAAAGGATCATTAAATTCTATAAGAAAATAGGAGATTAGGCTATTATCTAGACAGAAAACCTAGTCTGTTTATTTTACTCTAAAACTGATTTTTCCAAATAAGATATATTAGTATAAAAATATTTGCAAGTGACTTGAAATTATATTTTAAATGATACATACAAAATATATTGCAATTATTAGTGTGTGGTATATAAATCTCATTTCATGAAAATTAAACTTGTATTTTATGTCAGTTGATATAATGAAGACATAATGCAAAAGTATTTTGTTCTTTATTGATCCCATTTTAAGGTGTTTGCTTTGAGGTGCTATCTAAAAAGTATTAAACAATAGCATTGTGTTAACTTTACTACACTTATTCTATTAGAATGATAAAGATTTTTTAACAAGTAGTTCTAAACAGGTTTTTTTTTTCTTGAACATTAATAAGGTGACAGTATATTACTTAATAGATTCAAATTTTAAGTAGAAAGATTATTTGAAAAAGGCAGGAGAATTCTAATGAATATGAGATATTATCTCACATAAAAAAATCACCTTCATTCGTATAGGGTTGTCTTTCCAAAAAGCCAACTACACTTCATTAAAAAAAAAAAAAAAAATGGAAAAGCTACTGTACTAAAAAAAAAAAAGGAATAAAAAAATTGGAAACTTTATTTTCTAAAATGTTAGAGTGAAAAAAGTCTTAAATTTAAAACTTAAGAATTCATTTTTTTCTGACAAAGTCATAAAAGCTTTTTGAAATATTTTAATGAAAGATAAATACTCTGATAGAAAAACTGCAAATAAGTATACCTCCAAATTTTCAAACATATTTTAATTATGTAACAAAAGAGCTGAATATTGTAAGAAACTATCACTTAATATCACTAGAAGTTATTTGTCATGGGAACTATTTAAAGAACATGTCAATAAGTTTCTCTTTCTTAATATATCCCTTCAGTGGAGAATACCAGCTTGTGATTTTAAGGATAATTCATGTGTACGTATATATTAAAAAATCTTTTAAACAATAAAAATAATAAATTTAAGAAATAAATTAAGATGTGAATGATTAACTTGTCAATTATTTTAATATTATAAATGCATAAGAATTAGCATAGGTAAAAATAATATTGAAAAATAAAAAACATTAAATTATTGATCCCCCTACACAAAAGTTTTTATTTAGAGGCTATTAAAATAATGTTCCTAAAATCAACTTCTTCTCATGCTCAATCCCAAAACAAACCTTTTTACTTCCCTATGACCACCTCTACCCCCTGCTGCCAACAAATTAGTTATTGTCTGACATTCTAAAATAGAATGGGTAAGTGAAAACTATAGGTGGTATAATTAAAAAAAAGTATTATGTTCAAAAGTCTAAAGTAATTCTTTTGAAGAAATACAAGGTTTCCTCTTCCTACTAATATTTTCATTTTTTTCCTTGAGAATAAAACAGTAAAAACGTAACAGGGTCTCCTTAACTGAATTAAAGTATAGAATCAAGAGCAAAACCAATGAATTTCTTTTCTACTGGATATACAATACATAATTATATATGAACTACTTCTAAGTCTTAAAAAAAGGCATTTAAAATTTTTGCAGAGGAAGATAATTATCTATGATTAACAAAATGACTGATTTTTTCCCATATAAGTCTAATGTGATGAAAAAGACTGCATATAAAGAGAACAAGTGTTAGCTATGTGAGTTAGAAGAAAATCTGACTTTGCTTTTAAATATATTAAAATATTTGTAATTGTACTAACAAGATTGAAAGCTAACATAATTGCATATATTCTATGGTTAGTAATATAAACCATTAATTTCACTTATTATACATTGATTCCAATAAGACTGAATGATAAAACATAATTTTGTAGTACATATAGTAGAAAATAAACCAACATAAAATACTGACATTGACGCACTTATTACTTAAAAGTTATTCTTTACTACCTAGTCTGTGATAAAGTATATTTCCCAGGAGTGGCAATTAAATAAGTATATAGTATTTACAGGCCTTGAAAAATGCATGATACAAAAGGCCAAAATGCTGAAAAAAAGGATATATGAATGTTTCTTAAAAATTCAATAGTATACGTGTTTTTATAGTATAATTCTAAAAATGTTCAGAAAAGTAATTTTAAACTATTTAAGATGCCTTAAGCTAATACATAAGGAGTATTTTATGAAGTCTATAACTTAGGTAAAAATAAGAATTTCTTAAATTGCTTTAACAAGAGAGAGCAGGAAACAAAAAAGCCACAAGTATTTTAGTAACGAAAAATCTTAATACATATTATCCTACTTCAGTTTTTTCACCAGACATATCTGACCTGATCAGCAACAGAAGATTATAAATACTGCTCAGATATAATGTATTTGGTATTATGACATATAACAAGTACAAAAGCTCTTTCTTTAATCAAGCAATCATAATTGTCAAGGCATATGCAAAGAATGAGACCTCAAATACAGTTAAGATTTTAAACTACAGGGAAAAAACACATTATTTCATATGCTATGCACTCAAGAAGACATTTCTATTGCAATTTTCTTACTGCTATTGTGACAGGGGGAAAATTCTAATAGCTTCGGAATCATATGTATTCAGCTTTTTTTGAACATCTATAAAACATAAAAACAGTTTAATGTTCATTTCCAACAAGAATCCACATTCAGAAGAGAGTCATCAAAATTTACTACATGTGAGATAAGTAACACTGACAGAGTTCTCTAGCTTAACATTTTCCCTGAATCCTCCCATTGTTGTTTAACGTTGTTGTATACCGGAAGAGTGCATTTCTTTTTGTTATAGTGTGCTGACTTTCAGCATTTAGAGCAATATTAACTTCTCTGTAGAAATCTGGAGAACTTTTCAATACAGTCTGATAAAATTCAAAGTAGTTATGGAAATGAATAACCTAGCAGCAATAATAAAGGCTTGGGAACTGTGTAATTTGAGGGAAAAGAAAAAAAAAAAAAAAACCAAAAACCTCAGGATACTGTAAATATAAATGTGACCCTCACAAGTCTTTTCCTTTTGTAGTAATATGTGAATACATTTTGGCAGAATTTCTTTAATCAAAAACAAATGAAACAAAAGCCACTATTATTTGGTTTGGATTATTCTTGAGATATTTATAAATATGTTATTGTGATACTGACCTCATGGGGATAAAGAAAAACTTAAAAAAAAAAAAAAAGAAAACAAGAAAAGAGCTTGAAAGGGGCTTCCTTGGAAGTCTGTGAAAAACGACACAGAATTAATGAATTAAAGAAAAAAGATCATTTAAATGCCTGAGGCACTCTGAGACACTTATATATAGAAAGTAGATGAGACAAAATAAGAAAAAGATTCACCTTTCTACAGTTTATGTTGTTTACTGAGTCAGTCACCACACACACGCACACACACACACACACACGCGCGCGCATTTCATAGAAATCACAGCACTAACAATGTTCTTTTTAATCCGTATCTGAGATCTGAGTTATTGTATGTTACTCTTCTCTTTCTTTGATCTTCCTCAGTACTCAGCTCACTGTGAACTGTCCTGGGTGGTCTCCCATCAGGGCTTAGTGATCAGTGTCCCTCTCTATTGGCGGCCTTCTAGGGATTCCTATCAGCTGTGTTCTTACATGCATCTGACAACTTTATTAGCTCACTCAGATTGGGCTTCAGAACATCTCCACAGCACATATACCCTTTCTCAAACAATCACACTTTTGTAGTTGACTCAGAACAAATAATTATATGAACACTTCGGCTGTTATACTCGATAATAAAGTCGAAATGAAGAGAAATTTCACATTATGTATAAGTCAGGGCTTGGTTTTCATGTTCAGACTAAAAAAAATCAATTCCAGATTGATTTTTGTGTATATATCGTTATTGTCAGAGGATTAATTGATGAATTTTTCATTTGATGAGTCAGGTGGAATAAGCTCTGAGGCACTTAGTGAGTAGAATTCTAATTTACTCTGGCTCTTCACACTCTGCAGTAAACTCATCAATTTTGGTATTTTATCATAATTTATTTGTTCCCAAAATATTCAGATAAGGGTCCAAAGCAAAATAAAAGGTATTTGGAATTGTGAATATCTGTATAGAGTATATGATTCATGGATATTGAAAACAGATTTATAATTTTTAAAGATATTAAAACTCTGCCTGATTCATCCTGTTCCTTTTGACTTTTTATTTCACTATACTCTCAATCTCTACTATATATCTTGTCTCTATCTACTTACCTAAAAATGTTGTGCAAAATAAATACAATAACACTATAAACACATCCTATTTTAATCTAATGGTATAAAATCAGGAATAAAAATTAAGGAAGATTCACTTTGATTCTGAGAATGATATATTCCTAAACGAAGTAGAAATGCTAAAAATACTAAATAAAATATTTTCAAAGGAAAATAAAATGCACTTATTACCAAATACCACATTTCCTGAAAAGTTCATTTAAAATTATACTGCAAGCTTGCAAGTGCTTCACAAGAGAAGCAAATAATGATTGACGTTCCTTATTTCGCGCCACATCTTAGAATGTGACTGTGTATTCCAAAAGTCATGTGCTACACCTCTAAGATCTTTTATGCATTAATTTTTCAAGTAAAATAAAGCAAGATAGTGTTTAAAAAAGAGAGGTTCAGTATACATATTAGCTTTGAATATGTATATGCAGACCGTCACAAGGAACTCAATCAAAGTTCTTTCAAAGATAGTTTTTCTTCTCCCTTTGGAGTTTGCTTTTGGGTTATTTTTCCCAATAACGTCTTTCCACCTTTATTATTTCCCTTATCTTCTCCCTTTTCTCTGTATTTCCTCCTGGTGCTAAGTACATGCCCTAATTCTAAGGCTGGTGAGAGCAGATGTGGCAGACTGCTCTGATTCCCCTTAATCTTCCTAAAAGGGTCCCATATGTAGAGTTTCTATAGTCAAAAGAGGTGGAACGGCCTCCTTCTGCATTTAAACTAATCAACAGGATTTTCTGTCGACCAGGAGAACAGTCAGTTGTGGCGCTCTTACTCTCCCAGCGCTGTGAACTGTCTTCGCAGAACCATCAGCATCAAGGACAGAGAGCAAGGGGTCATGCTCAGCTAAGACTAATATAACCTCCTACTTCTCTATTCCAGCAAGCGTCTCCTTTTCTACCTCTCTGACCTTGTCACTTTCCTTCATTACTCTGTCCTCCTTGGATACTAGAGCCAATAACGATAGCCTCTGCACAAGAGAATAGCTTGGAGCATGAGCCGAATGAAAAACTGATTCCAAATCTGTTTGGCTGGCCTACTGCCTATCTTCTTACAAATGAATAAAGGAGAGCCTAGATTATTTGAGCACTAACCTTGTCCCAGGTCCAGAATTGTTTCTCAGAAATCAGACTTATATGAGTTATATAGCATGATGGTACGACAAAATCTCTAAACATAGCTTTTTAATATGTGTGTGTGTGTATGTGTATGCAATTTTGTTTTGATCAATCATACCTGTTTTTCAGTTTTTAAAAAGAATTATTTGTTTAATTCCATTTGTTATTATTATTATTTAACTTGACCAGACAGAGAGAGAGAGAGAGAAAGGGAAAGCGAGAAAGCAAGTTCCTAGGGCCAGGACTCAAACTGCAGGCAAACATGTGGGAATCCAGTGCCTTTAGCCACCATAACACCTGCCGGCCCCTATAGCTGTTTCTTAATACTGGCTATAAGCCTACACAACAAATGATAGTTTATGACTGCCAATTCAGTATTCTACAAATTTTATGCTAAAAGCTAAATGTGAAAGAGCACATTTCCTTTAAATCATTATTGTAATTAAACTATTATTAACATTGAGTAATGTTGAACCTACAAATTTAATGTAAAATTAGTTTAATTAATAATGCTTTAGAAAGAGCTTGGTTTCAGAGTGTGAAATAAATACTAAACTATACTCTCAAAATCATACAGCACTGGGGCTAGTAGACAGCATGGTGGTTATGTCACTTGATCCCACATGGCCGATTGTGGTTCAAGTGCCAGACCTGGTGGCTTGAAAATCATGCTGGGCACATGTGAGTGTGTTTTCAAATGCCTGGAGGAGAATGAAGGAGAAGGGATTGCCACTCCCACCAAGAAGGTGGATTTCTCACTTTTCCTCTCACTGTCCCTGTCTCTCTCTCTCTCTCTCTGGAGAGCACACGTGCCCTAAGGCAAAAACTTCTTTATAAAATACAGCAATAAATATCCTTCTCTCTAAGCAAGAATATCTCTCCATGAGAGATTTCTTCTTCTTCTTCTTCTTCTTCTTCTTCTTCTTCTTCTTCTTCTTCTTCTTCTTCTTTTATATATAGAGATTTTTGCTATAGGGCGTGTGTGTTCACCAGAGAGACAGAGAGACAGAAAGGAATAAATCACCCCCAAGGAAGATGGCCATTCGGCAATCCCTTCTTTTCCATTCTCCTCTCAGGATTTTGGATATGCACACACATGTGCCCAGCATGTGTTTTAAGTCACCAGGTCCAGGGCTTGAATCACAGTCTACGACATGGGAGTCCAGCAATATAACCATTATGCCATCTGCTGGCTCCTCCATGGAAAATTTCTATTACTAGAATAAGAATACCACGAATTTAGACTACCTTTCCTCCTTATGATAGTGACCAAAAGAAGTCAGCGAAGAGAAATTAAAATGTGATAAACCTGCACCATCTTATCAGTTGTTTTAAAAGGAGTAACTGATGGTAAAGTAGAGTTTGGAAGTCTATAGATTTGGAAGTCTATCAGATACTACTTTAAATTCTGTTACCATGGCTAATATACTCTTGTGAAAATAATGTTGTGGAAAAAAACAGAAGGACTGAAAAATAAGATACTTAATTTGTTTTCAAATCATTGTAACCTATGATGTAAGGTAAATATTTATAAAGTTTAACAATGCAAGCATCAGTAAAACTATTTATTAAGTTGTATATAACAATAGTTGTACTTTAAAATATAGCAGCCAGGGACCAACAGATGGCATAATGGTTACATTGTTGGATTCCCACATGGTCAACCATGGTTTGAGTCCTGGAACCAGTGGCTTCAAACTCACATGAGGTCCATGTACGTGTGTGCTCAAAATCCCAAGAGGAGAATGAAGGAGAAGGGAATGTGGCATGGTCATCTTTCCTGGAGGGTGATTTTGCACTTTTTGTCTCTGTATCTCTCTCTGTCTCTGTGGCAAGTGCATGCACCCTATTGCAAAAAAAGCTCTTAAAAAAATACAGCATCCAAAATAGTAACTACCACACAGGAGATAAACTGCTTTGAGTGCTTGAAGATAATGAGTGAACAAAGATTGAATTTAAAATCCCTTAGTTTATTTGAAAATACATTTAGGTTAACTGTATAAAGTACTAAAATTATTATTTTTTAAAGAATTATTTGTTCATTTTTATTTAGTCATTCATTTATATTAATTTGACCAGAGAGAGAGGTAAAGTAAGAAAGCAAGCCACCAGGTCTCGGACTTGAACCATGGCCAGCCATGTGAGAAAATCTAGTGTCTTAACCACCACACCACCTGCTGGCCCCAGAACTTAAATTATTGAACAATTAGAATGAGATATAATATCTTGTCAGAAATATAGAGAAGAATAATGAATCATTGCTTCTTTTATCTCTACAATATTATTTTATATTCCAGACCATAAACAAAATAAATTTCATTATATTTACTTAAACTAGATTTATAAAGAAAAGTACTGATACAGCAGAACAGTTTTTGTTCTGGATAGATGAGAATTAACCTTTAAAAGCCAAACTTCCATTTTAACTTGTAAAAGTTTTTGTAAAATGCACTCTCTCTCTCAGTAAATGAGATAAACTAATGCTACTTCAAAAATTGGGGCCACCGTTACCAAACACTGAGTAACCAATTATTTTTATGCTATAAACATAAATGGTATATAATACTGGACTAAATATGGTAGAGACCAAGGGTATCTTTTGAAATTTGCCTTGAGGTTTACCTTTTTTTTCCTAAGAGTAGAAAGTGGGAGGGGAAAGTAGAAAGATTTCATATCACATGACATGGTTACTGTTTTTACTAAATCATTTTCTGAAGTAGTAACTTTCTCCTTAGACGTTCTCTTGCCTTCAGTAACACTGTCTTCCATACTTTATCAATGGCCTTGTGTTTTTCAGTTACATTCAAAAGCTTCTTTCATTTATACTGGAAGACCAATCATGTTCTTCATTGGTTGTTTACCTTTATGAGGTAATACTGCCATCTTGTGGATTTAAAAACACCCCCGTAAAGGACATCAAAGACAAGTTGCATTTTTCTAACAACAGGCATAAACAGGTACCTTGTGTCCTTGTTTCCATTTACTTCTAAGTATAATGTGGTATGGAACACTTGAGCATGCTAGATAGTCAAGCCTTTACTCTACGCTAACAAAAGACCTTTTATCTCTTCATATAATAAACTTATTCATGACCAAACTCTTGGTTGACCCAGGTAATCACAAAAGGAGTAATTTAGTAGGTTCCAAAACTTCACAAAACTTCAGAGAAGTTTTCATGCATTTCTGAGGATCATGAAGAAATTAAAGAAGGAGAGAGAGAAAGAAACAGAGGGATAAAAAGGTAATGATTTTCACACAAGCCTGTAAAAACCCTAATATCCAAGAACTCTAAGTAAAGGCATTGAACGCAGGCTTGAAGAATGAACCATCTGTATGATTTTCTTAACTTTCTACCCCTTCCTTCAATCCTTAAATTGATGTGTACATGTTACGTTTGCCAAGGATGGACTTTAAAAGAGAATTAAGATGATAGGAAAAAAAAAAAAAAAGATACTTCATGTTGGGACAGCCAGATCATGATAAGATTCTCTAGAGAAACATTCTGGAAGGAAGATTAAAGAAACCAGTACAATGAGAAAGAGTTCTGCCATGGCTGGATTATATTTTCATTTAATATTGTTTGCAATACACAGGTCTCTCTACCAGTGCTCTTCAATACATGTAGTGTTACCAAGTATGGGCTGCCATGCTGGGTGCTCTACCTATCGCTGTAGAGTTGAAGCCTAGGCCTTAGCCCTATTTTGCAGATAAGGAACTATTCATGAATCTTCAACATAGAAAATGCCACCTACTATTAAAAATAATTTAATTCACTCTTGCAAGTAAGAGCATTAAATGTTATTATATAGACACACTTTTCTTCTATCATTGTGAACTGTGAGAAAAAAAAAAAAAAAAAAAAAAAAACCTGACAGTATATAAGCATGAAAAACAGACAGAAGCAAATGGTGAACCAGAAGAATTTATCAGGGCAATAACTAAGTGAGAAACAGAAACTAAGAATTACTATTTAAATGCAGTTTGGCATTTAGTTACACGCCAAACACAAGCAAAGCTGCTATCATCAAGCATACATTGCATTTTAAATGAAATATGAAATGTGTACTTGCAATATCTAAAACAGTGACTAATATTATGTATTACCTAGTTCTAAGTTTGATATCTAAGTTGAATAAGGCAATTTAATATTTTCAACTGATTGCATTTATTCTTTAAAAAAAATATGACCTATTTCAAGTGTGATGTGAAGCAAAAGTAGGAACATATATTGGGCTGGCATTCCTAGGACTATTTTGTTCCATCAGTTTGTAATTCTCAAAGTATCTGTCTTGGCTTCTTTAGCTTGGAACACCAGATGCCACATACAAATTATTAGCCCTCTGGAACCCTCCATTTGATATACTTTCCTGACCTCAGTTAGTAATAGCAAACTAGAGGATCTACTCCATACACTGGTGTTTTGTATGAACTCTTTATTCCAAGCAGATCCTAAGGGAACACCAATTCAAAGAATTCATTCACTATTTTAATATTCATGGTAAAGGTCTTCCAAGATAAATACAGGTAGGAACAAAGACAAATAAAATTGTAAGAAAAAGGTATAAAAAGAAGGATGGGAATGTTAACAGCAAAAGGAAAGTAAAGCCATACACATTTGGGCTATTTCATTTGTAGCATGAATGGAAATAGAGAATTGGGATTTATGAATGTATTCTTTCCTTTCTTAAATTATCTCACTTAATCTTCACTGATTACAACAAAATTATGACAAATGTATTCATATAATCTTCGTTTCCTAATACACCTATCTGCTCTAGGGCACAATAGCGAGGATCAATATTTGAATGTGGATTTGTCCAACGAACTTCCCTAGTAATAATGTTACATGACACTGCTGCCATGCATCATAGCTTGGCAAATATCAACTCATTTAATCTCTGAATAACTGTAAGCACAGGCATTATCTCCATGTTATAAATGAGAAACAGACTGAGAGAGATTGTTATTTATTACACCTTATATAGCTACTGGAGACAGAGAAACTGGAAGCCAAGTTATTTTATTCAAAATCCAGTGCATTGTCTAGTATTCCCTAGTTCTTCTACAAAAGAATTAAAACATTAGGCCAAACAGTGGCATGGTGGTTAAGCCAGCTAGATTCTACATGGCCAACTATGCAGTTCGGGTCTCAGACCTGATGACTTGAAAAACATGCCAAGTGCATGTGCATGCACACCCAAAATCCCAAAAGGAGGGATATATGGAGGAGAAGGGATTGTGGCATGACCATCCCCCATGGGAGAGGGTGCTTTCCCACTTTCTCTCTCTCTTTTTCTCTCTCTCCAGTGAATGTATATGCCCTTTGGCAAATTTTTAAAAATCATGTTTTTAAAATTTTTTCATCTAACAAATATTTGTGTGATTATTCTACACACTATATTTCATCATTGTAAAGAAGAAAATGTATTCTTGTTCTTTTCCTCACATAAAAAACAGTGGTTCTAACATGTGCCATCCCTTTTCTATCCTACTTCTCCCACCAGCCCCCAAATGTGGTTTGCCTTTCAAGACTCTGCCCTCAGTCCTCTAATGTCATTTCTGTGTATTCCATCCTTAGTCACATTATGGTTATTAATTTGTCTCTCTCTTTCTTTTTTAATGATTCTTGATCACACTGGCCTGAGTGGCACACACCTGAATACCATTTTTTTATTCCTAAGTGTATACACATCGATCAATGACTAAACTTACCACTATACACTAAAGCAATAATCCATCTTTTCAACTTGTGTTACCAATAACATCAGTGTCCTGCTCTGTATCAAACTTCCAACAAAAACTATTAGAATTATGGAAAGTAATTGAGAATACATATGTGGAAGCACATGTGTGGGAAGGATGGACGTCCAATAATCAGACGTGGACTGTGAACAAGTCACTTAACTTTTTAATCTACAAAATGAGGGGGTTAGACTAAATATTAAGTTCCTTCCAACTTTAAAACTGTATTTGTTGATTCCTCTACTGCTTCCCATCTGCAGTCATTAAGTACGAAAGATTATTTTCTTTCTCGACTTCTTTGGATTCTTCTCAGATGCTCTAAACAGTAATTCTTAACCTTGGGCTACACATTGTCACAACCTAGGATGCTTTAACATATATCAGTGCTCTGGTCACTTACCTTTACCCAGAGTTTTTGATGTAACTGGTACAACTTGAGCTGTAGGAAACAGTTCCCAAATTTTGCTGCATATTTGAATGGTCTGGGAAACATTTAACACTACAAATTAAATGTCTAGAGGTGGGTATTGGACATCAATATTTTTCGAAAACCTCAGGTAATTTTAATGCCAGCAAAGTGTGAGGGAAAGCAGAAGTCTGACAAAACAGACATGTTTAGGATATTAATTTATTTTAACCGAGTAGGATTTCAATCACATATAGTGTTGGAATACCCTTATGTGTATATATGAAAAGGTTTTGATGCTTTTGTAGAGTTGGTGCTATAATTTGGATGTTCTCCCAAATTCACGTGTTGGAACTTGGTTGTATTGTAAAGATGTTCAGTGAAAACTTAATCCCTTTGGGATGGAGGTCCCAAGGTGGGTCTTTTGGGTGTGATAAGCTCACAAGAGCAGGGCCCCTATCATTGAGTTCTGGTGTGCATTTAAGAGGGGAGAGAGGACCAGGAAAACGAGAAAACTTATGAACAGCCACTCTGCTCACAATCCTGCACTTGGCTATTTTGTGAGACTCTGGACCTTCCACATGCCCAGAATTTGTGCGTCAAATAAATATCGATCCTCTAAAATTCACCTGGTCTCATGTATTTCTGTAAGTAATGCAAAAACAAATTAAGAATTTGTTGTAGTTGAATAGGACTGTATTGTTATGGGTAATCTGATCACATGGAAATGACTTTAAAACTGGGTAATTGGTAGAAATTTGGAGAAGTCTAATTGAAGCCTAGATTCTGGTGGAAGCACAGAAGAGTTTACAGAGAAACTTGGGCTCTTTAGAGATTGGTTAAATGGTGGGGACTAGTATACTGATAGAAACATGGAATGTAAAGGCCATTCGAGATGGTTTCAGAAATGTGAGGAAATTACTGGAAACTGGAAAAAAGTTCTCTCAGAATACACCGTAACAGAATTTACTGGCAAAATGTTCATGTCCTAAGGCTTTGTTGAATTTTGAAATTAAGATTGAAGAAGATCTGACAAATGAAATTTCAAAGCAAACTATATAAGAAACTCCTATGGTTACTGTTAATGAGATTTAGTGAAGTAAGATAGGAATGAGGTGATTTAAAGATAGAATTGATAATTAAAAGAGAAGAGTGGGAAATTTTGAGAAATTCTCAACCTGGGCACTTAGCAAAGAATAAAAAAGTGTGTTTGGCAGGGAATTCAGAGTGTGGCAGACAGACTGTTGTTGCCAAAGAGATTACCAAAGAGATAAAAGAGATGCAGGTGAAAATGGTCAGAACATTGAGAGCAAAATCACAAGGGATTTCAGAGTACCTCAAAGCAGCTCCTCCTCTCATAAACCTAGAGGACTAGGAGAACAGAACGGTTTCAGGGATTGGCCTGGATTGGCATCATTGCCCTGTGCCACCGTAGGACTCTGTCCTTGACATTCTGGTAAAATATTCCTTAACCCTGTTGTGTTTCAAGCAGCCCCAAGTGGAGCTTGACCTGCCATCAAGGTTACTGATCTATACTCTGCTCCAAAACTTGCAAGCAGCAGATCTAAGCATGTTCACATAAGGGTAATTGTGTGGGCTAACAGAATTCAAGAATGGAAATGCACAGGCAAGAGCTATGGAAGTCTGAGATCCCCCTCTGAGATTGCAAAGACCACATCAAAAGACTAGGAGTTTAGACAGAAACCCGCGGCAAAGGTGAAGCTAAGACAGAGAATGGCCATTAAGGCAAAGCCAAGTGGAGATGTGGGGTTAGAGCAGAGAGCCTTCCAGAAGGGTGATGTCTAGTGGAGCCACATGAATGAGATCACTATCGAGACTTCAGAACCATAGAGCTATCAGTGCACACACAGGTATCAAAGACGTGGAGAAATAAGACTCCCAGCTGGAAAGACCTGAAACATCGGTTGGCCCAGCAATGCCACAGAGCCAAGGTCTGATGCCTTACAGACTTAATCCCATCAGAGTATCCCGGATCCACTATTGTATTTTGGGAGCATATTTTGGTTTTGTATGCTCATAGTTAGAAGGAATTTACCTTGAATCTCAGTGAAACTTTGCATTTTGGACTGTGGAGCTGGTGTTGAATGAGTTGATTTGGGGCACTAGTAGGATGATTTTGTATGTGAGAAGTACATGAATTTTGGGTGCCATGGTGGAATGCTATAGTTTGGATATTCTCCTGAATTTATGTATTGGCATTTTATGTATTAGCACTGCAATGGTGGTAAGTGAAAACTTAATCCTTTCATGGTGTTCCAGGATACGGATTTTGGCTATAATGTCATCAGGGTAGGGCAACTATTATTGAATTCTGGGGTGTTTATAAGAATGGAAAGGAGACTAGAATAGCCAGAAACACAGTATGGACAGCTGCTCTGCTGGAGATCCTGCCCTCCACCATTTTGTGATGCCTTGAGACCTTCCATGTGGCCAGAATCATGAGTCAAACAAACCTCTGTTGTCTTAAATTCTTCTAGTCTTGGGTATTTCTGTAAGCAATGCAATAAGGAACTCAGTGAGTTGCTATTTATCTGTCTAATACTGTGCCTTACCTGTAAAGGATCCTCTTTTTGCTTTTTAATTTAGTTATATTTACTGTTAATTCTGTAGAAGAGAGACAATTTTTTAAGTGGCAGATTATTTTAGAATTCCTAAAATTTAACAATTTTCTTTTATCTTAAAGTTTAGTTAAATCTTCTATGAATGAGAAAGAGAGAAAAACAAACAAAAAAAGGAAATAGTATCTCTAATAGGGTTGTGAAGCTGTGAACCAGCCCCAGCCTTAGCCAGCTTCAGATCAGGGCATGCATATGCATGCTGGGCATACTCAAGGTCTCCAGAAGCAAACCTGGAACATTTTGTGTGGATCAGCCTTGCAGAGTATTGTTCTTTACTGCTTTGCCACTACTGGCCCCGTTTCAGATTATTTTGTTAAGATGGTTTAGCAAAGATATTTGTGATTCTATAAAGTGGAAATATAAGTTTTATTTTCATTGTAGAATAAGATAAGGGAAAGGAAATGTAATTTTAGAGGTGAAAATTGGAGCCTATGGTAACGTATCTTAGGCAACTGGGGCTTGCAATAGCTAATAGCTCAACTGGTGGGACAGCTTTGTAAATTCTGGTTATTAGTTTGAACATTGGTATAATTTCTAGTCTTTGCCAATCTTTTTATGTTTATCCTGTTTGAAGCATTCCAGTACCTATTAGGTACTCAAACTTGCTGGAATACAAATGATGAACTAAAGAAATACATCCCTATCCTTTTCTTCTGTTTTACTTATAAGGCAGTAGGAGGCAGAAGTAAGTAAATACTCCTGTTTCTTTCAAATGTAATTTTTTTTATTAGAAGATCGAATGAAAGTTTAATTTTTCACCTAGAATGGCTTTTTTTCTAGACAAAAGGAACAAGCCTGAATTGAATATATTCACAAATTGATGATGAATTTTTTTTTTTTGAGAGGTTTTTGCTATAGGGCACGTGCGCTCGCCAGACAGACAGAGAGAGACAGAGAGATAGAAAGTGAGAAATCACCCCCCAGGGGGGATGGCCACGCCGCAATCCCTTCTCCTCCATTCTCCTCTCGGGATCTTGGGCACGCACGTACATGCGCCCAGCGTGAGTTTAAGCCACTGGGTCCGGGACTTGAACCGCGGTCGACTACATGGGAGTCCAGCGACATAGCCATTACGCTAACTGCTGGTCCCAATGATGAATTTACTTCTTACATGCCTAAATCTCCAGATAATATTCATTTACTTTTTTTATTGAGACTTTATAAAAAATGTACATGTTTATGACTAGCAACAAATTGTATCAGTTAGAATAAGAAATTCACATGATTCCCTATTGTCTCATTGAAGAATAAAATATACTGCTAGAGTACAGACTCCTTGAGAGACTGTGTCTGGATCACAGGGTCTGGCACGCTGTTTGCATAGTTAAGACAGAGCTGGAATAAAGACTGAGCGCTGATGCTGTGCCAGGTGTGCCTTCGAAGATTTACATGGATTATCATACCTGACTAAATAAAGAGACTGGAAGTCAGTCCTATTGCTATATTCCCTTTTCAGATGAGGACCCTGAGGTTTATCAGGGCAATTATAGGTAAAAATATATGTAGACCATAATTTTGTTTGGAAGAATAAGAAATTAATATATTCATATATATGTGTGCATGTGTCTGTGTATATGTATATATTGATAGAAAGGTATGGATACACTTAGCTTTAGGAAAAACATTGGGAGGATATCCATCAAATTGTTAAATAAGAATACTTTTCCAAAGGGATAGGAGTGGAGGAAGAAGATTTAACTTCCGATTTTTTTTTACATTGTAGAAATTGTGGGTAATTTTTTTCCTTTTTGTTTTTTAGCATTTTCCAAATAACTTTTTTAAAAGAGAAAACTATTTAACACTGTTACTCTATCTAAATGTACATGCGCTCATTTATTAAGTAAAAAATGGTATAGAAGTTTATATACATAATATATATTCATACGGAAATATAAAAAGCTTATGTAACAATGATAGTAAAAGGAAAACAGCAAAAAATGAGGTAGAGAAAGAAAATAACGCAATGTTTTTGAGCAATGAAGGGACATTATCCAATTTGTGTGTATGTGTGTGTGTGTGTGTGTGTGTGTGTGTTTGTGTGTGTGCGTGCGCGCACGAGCTTTGGGTTTTTGTTTTTTTTTATGTTTAATCATACAGGAGTAAGCATGACTATTTGAAAAGAGAAGCTAAATATTATGCTCCTTGGTATAGTATTGTGAGGTGAGATTTCGACAAAACCTAGATTATTCTACTTGTAGCTACATAATGAAAAATTGACATGCTTTCCTAGATCATTTTAAAAAGCTAATAAATACTTGACGAAAAAAAATGAAAAAAAATTAAAAAGTAAAAAAAAGGGGGGAGAAGGAAGCAAAAAAGAGGTCAAGTAACTGGTCATGTTTTCCACAGAAACTTACTGATAAATCTAGAATTTAATGCCCAAGTTTTAACAACCATATGTCTCAGCTTCTTACAATCCCTTAGGAAATGTATACTGAATGGATAACTAGGTAAATGAATGTGAATCTTCTTACTGAAGATTGGTATATGGGTCATTTGGATCTTGCCTATAGGGGAAGAATGGAAGAGAGCATGTCCATTAGTAACCACTGAAAAAGCTTTTAACATCACCAAGAGAGTTGTGGGAATTTCATAAACCAATATTGGCTTATTTGCCAATATTACCAATAAATGTTTTCAGGATGGCAGAAGATATTGAGGAAAGAAATCAGTGACAGAGGAGCAAATAGTGAGTAAGAAACAAAAAGGAGTGAGATCAATCCCCAAAGCACTGAAGTGTTGAAAAGACTTGTTCAGTGGCTCTACCCAGATGGTCTGGCTTGGAGGCATGAAGAAGGGGGAGGGAACATGTAATTCAAAAATAGGCTGGGCATGCAACACTGCTAAAGTATGAGAGCATAGGGCTCCTGAGAAGACTTCAGCTTTTTCCCAGTCCACTTTAGCTTACTGAGAGAATTCACTTAATCACCACATATGAATGCAATCTATTCTGTGATTTCAAGGACTATAAAATGAATGGAGATCTTGTCAAATATTAAATGCTTCTGGATGTGACTCCTGAATGTTTAACTATTACTAGATTAATGTGATCATTCTTACATCTGCAATAACTGAAAGAAGTCCAAATATTTAAAAAGGTATATTAATTTAAGGAAAGAATGCCTGGGGTCTAGTTAGTGGAGTAGAAGTAAAACACGAGTCTGTAAGGCAGTCCACTGAGGGAAGGTTCCCAATTCAAGTCTGGAGACCTTCCTCAACTAACAGGCATGCACTTGCCAATGGTCTTAGGGGTGGACCATGGCATTGAGACCCTGTTAGGGGTGCTGACTCCTCCTTCTTCCCCAACCATCTCTGAGATCAGGCAATGCAAGTAACTTTCCTAAGCCCGATAGCCAGTTAAGTGGTGCCTGTGATGTATTAAAGATAGCCAAAAAACCTTTTGATATTGAGATGTGTAGTCTAAGAACTATCTTTCTGAATCAAGGCTGCTTTGAGAGGGCTTTGACAAACAGAGTGTGACAGAAGTGACACCATGGCAGTTTTTAGGACTCACTCTGAAGAGGACTGGCAGTTTCTGCATCCTTGCTTTCATGAGCAGTAGGTACAGTTGGACTACCCCGAAGTGCCATGTCATGAGATATTAAAATATCAAAATCATCATTTAAAATACCAAGTTTCTATTATACTATATCACACTTAGAGAACGTCTAACTTTATGATAATGCCAGCAGAACAGAAAGTTCCATGAAGCAGGGAGTTTTATCTATTCATCGATGTACTCCCTTTATCTAAAAGAGTGCCTCATATATTCAGATGCTCAAAAAATAATGGGTTGTCAAGAAAGTCATGATGCATTTCTGCATAGAAAAACAGAAAAATACACCATGACTTTCCTGACAACCTAATTTTTTTTTTTGAGGGATTTTTTTGCTATAGGGTGCGTGCACTTGCCAGAAAGAGAGAGACAGAGAGACAGAAAGTGAGAAATCACCCCCTGGGGGGATGGCCATGTCGCAATCCCTTCTCCTCCACTCTCCTCTCAAGATCTTGGGCACACACACACACACACACTTTGCATTAGTTTAAGCCACTGGATCCGGGACTCGAACTGCAGTCGAGTACTGGGTGTCCAGCAACATAGTCATTATGCCATCTGCTGGTCCCCAACCTAATATTTCTTAAATAAATGAATTAAATATTCTACAAATGAATATTAGAAAAAAGTCCATCCTAACTCTTACCACCTAAGAAAACTTTGATGTAATTAATGGGAAAAATAATCTCAAATCAATGCAAATTAAAACATGAGGATGAGTCCTACTGTTTCACTAATATAGGGCTTTCAATATTAAAGACCAGCTTTTCCGACTTTCCAAGCATCTTTTGTTTTCTCCTATATGTTACAGAATCAGCTTAGTGATGACCTGGGGGAATTTTCCAAGAAGTACAGCTTTATGATGTAAAGTTTTAGATCACAGTATAAAATGTCAATGTAATACATTGAAGGTACCCTCCATTTGCCAAGCTGTACCTGCATGCTCCATGAACAGAGACAAATTTGTTCCTGCCTCAGATTCCTAAGTATAATTTTAATATGCCTTATGCATTGGAAAACATGGCATACTTTAATTTTATTCTGGAAAAAAAGAAAAAGAAAAAGTATATTCTTTCACCAACATTCTTGCATGCTTATCTAGGTGCTTCACATTAGAAAACCCTTTTCTGCAAAACTTAACATGGAATAACAGTTTATTCCAGATGGGTTATGGTGGATATGAACAAATGCAAATGTGATTTTCTTGAATGGTAATTCTTCAAGAAAGAATCCAATCATAACGCAAGACGTGAGAACCAAAAGAAGATAATACTACCAAGTAACCTGAGTAGGGGCTTGTTTGTTTGTTTGTTTATAATTTTTTTGAGAAGTTTTTGCTATAGGGCGCGTGCGCTCGCCAGAAAGACAGAGACAGAGAGACAGAAAGCAAGAAATAACCCCCCCGGGGGGATGGCCATGCCGCAATCCCTTCTCCTCCATCCTCCTCTTGGGATTTTGGGCACACATGCACATGTGCCTGATGTGAGTTTAAGCCACCGGGTGTGGGACTCGAACTGCGGTCAACTACATGGTAGTCCAGCGACATAGCCATTACGTTAACTGTTGGTCCCTGATTTTTTTTTTTTTTTAACAAGCTTCTGATGCAAATGAATTCTATTGGGTCATGTTTTTGCATAGAAAAACACATCATGAATTTCCTGAAGACCTAATGTTAGCTCAGGTAGGCCTGTGATGGGCCAGAAAAGACATTCTGTAGCAGAATAAATGTGAACAGTGAGGCATGAGGACAACATGAGGCAAGGGGAGGTCACTCTTATCTGAAGAACATAAGCAAAGATAGAGGAAAAAAACAATGCAGGAGGCTCAACTGTGTTAGAATTTAGGCCACTGTGAGAAAAAGTCTCATCCCGCAATGAAGAAGATCATCTGTCTGCCAAAAAGAATCTGCTTTCTCCAAGAAACAAAGAAAATTCAGCAGGTATTGGCAGCATGTAAATATATAAAGCAGAAGTAGAAAGATGAGGCAAAAAGGAGCCCAGAGACAGAAAAGAGAGAACTAAAGAATGAATATGCTCCTAGACAGGAGCTTGAGAATCTATTTTTTTTAAGTGCTCCCATTGAATTAGGAACATTTGAAAAAGGATGGTAAGGGGCTTGGTTTGGAGTGACATTCGGGTTACAGACCTCAGCCTCCTGGTCAGAGGTGAACCCTCAGCCGCCCTCACCACGTGCACGGACAGTTCTCACCCATTCCTGCCTCTTGCACATTCTTACCCAGGGCAGGAATACCACATGAGATGAGTGAACTCATGATTATGGCTCAGTTGTTCCTCCTGCTCTCTCTGGGCAGCCAGCTCCCTTTAAAAAACACTTTCTTCTCTGCTCCTCGATATGGTTAAATTTTATATAGGGAAACCTGAGAGTAACAATGGCTCAGTCTAGAGAGAGAGGTAGTATGTAGGTTAGCCTATTCGGCCAATACACCTCTCTTCTACAATCTCTAATCATTGGTTGTAAAGATAACACACTGATCCTGGGACCGGTAGTTGGCATAATGGCTATGTCACTGGACTCCCACGTATCGACCACAGTTCGAGTCCTGGACCTGGTGGCTTAAACTCACGCCAGGTGCATGTGCATGCATGCACAAGATCCTGAGAGGAGAATGGAGGAGAAAGGATTGTTGCGTGGCCATCCTCCCTGGGGTGTGATTTCTCACTTTCTGTCTCTCTGTCTCTCTCTGTCTTTCTGGCGAGCGCATGCGCCCTATAGCAAAAACCTTTCCAAAAAAAAAAAAAAAGATAATACAGTGATTCCCTCCTCATAGCACTATTTTTCTCTCAATCTGTTCTAAATTTAATTGGAGAAAAGACAGTTGCAGCAATTTGAGGTTTTAAAATATGAAAAAAAAAGGTGCACCTTAGAATTAACAAAACAAAGTAATTTGAAACCTATATTATGACTTGCTAATTTATGGTTTCATATAGGAAAAAAAGTGGGGGGAGAAGAAAGGAGGAAAGAGAAGAAAGAAGAGGGAGCAAAAGGGGAGGAAGACAGATTTCTAATATTCAACTATCAATTATACAAATACAGGCTTATCTACACAAATCATTACATTTTCTGGAGACACTGCAGCTCTGCTTCAGTTTTAATTCTAAATAGCCATTACCAATCCCTTTGTTTTTTCTTACTGAAATAAATACAACTTTAAGTCCAGAATAATCTGAAAGTTTTGGAAAGATTATATATATCCTCTTAGACCTAAACTCCAGGATAAGGTTGATAAACTAACACCATTATTACTTTTCTGCAACTCTGGAAGAACTGCTGAGATGGGTCTTTTGCATCAGTCTCATTGTAATGCTATTCATCCAAAATGTGAAATGGGGAAAATAGAAGAATTATTTAAGAGGAAAGAACAGAGGTGATTTTGGAGTTCGATTTTCACACCAACACTTCATTAGTTTGATGGAAGTGTTTGTTATGAGTAGGTCTGATGGACCCACATGAACTTTAAATTCAAATTTATCCACAGGCAAATATAAATGCGATTTAGATGTTTAGTCCTACCATTTGTTCTCACCTTCCTTAAAATATGGTGGCCTAAGAATTTCCCCAATATTAAGATACTAGATTCTCAGCAGATTTTTTCAGTATGTTGCCAACTTCTAGATGAAAAGAGTTCAGTAGTAGTTTAAATGTTTTTCCTTTTGTGCCATTTTTTTGTGAATAAACACACGGGATGAGAAAATTACAGATTTAAAATAGCTTTATAAAACTACAGATTTTATCAAGTAATATTTTATAAAGCTTCCAAACTTAGCTAAGACAGCTTTGTATTAATTATCAAAAATTGCCATATCAATAAAAAACATTAAAGAGCTATGTGGGAAAAGTACCAAGACATGACATGTATCAGGATGTATGAGACAAGAAATAATATTCTTATTGTCTTCTTAAACATATTACCTGTATAAAAACAGAAAGCTTATCAATTCTTCAATTAGCACAAAGTCAATTGATAGCCTATAAAATCTATAAAAAGAAAGACTTTTTTTTGGTAATAGTCTCTAAATAAAAGTGGAAAAGTGCTTCATTGTAATACATACCTATGTTGAAATAGCTACTTTCCTTAATTGTAATACATCCCTATGTTAAAATAACTACTTTTGTACCATTAGCTACACATCCATGATCAAGTTTCTAATCATGGCGACAACTCCCAAACACTGTAAAATGATTCTGTTCTTTTCATATCAATGCATTTTCATTTTTACTAGAACTAATTACCTTTAAATAAATGATTCAGAGATGTCAAAAGCGACTCTCAGGGAATGTTTCAAGAGGTCCCAGTTTCCTGAATTATAGCCTAGAACATCTGTTTAGCAATCTGGCAAGTAGTATGAAGCCAAAACAGTGCATCTCATATATGGTAGTTGCATCTGACCTCAAGAATGTGACAGCTGGCTATTTGCCTATAACCTTTATACTGTAAAATTCTAAAATTCTGTACGCAAGAGAGATTACTAAAAACAAGTGTGCCAACACCAGAATCATGGAGTGTATAAGGAAAACAAGTTGCTGTAGGAAAGCAGAATTACTGGCTTCTTCATGCCAGAGAAAGTACAAAATACTGTTAAAAATAGTTTACTTATACAAAAAAATTAAAGCAACATATTAACTTGATTTTCTTTATAACTCTGAAAGGTAAAACTACATAAAATAAATGTAAAAAGTTAAAGCTATTCTAAAACTGAAGGAAACAAAATTAAAAACTTTAATTGAACCCACTCAGAAATAAAATGCTTACAACACAAACTCTCAGAAGCATTGTAAGAAGAATCAGATAGAAAAGAAATGAGTTTATCAACTACATATGTATATGAATCCCCTTCAAAATGGCAGTCAGCTATTAAAGGTCACTTGACATACACTCTTAAAGTACACATGAACATTATCAGCTGAAGGGTGTCTGTAGGTGGACTGGTGAGTATTACAAGTAAACATTACTGAGTCAGAGTCACCAGCAATCTCAACCTGATATCTAGAAATCAACAGAATAGGATGTTTACATGACCACACAGGAAATGACACTAAGTGAAGTCCAATCTAAACTCAAACTAATCTTGGGTTTTTTTAAAAAAAGAATTATGTATTTAGAACTAGCAGATAGTGTAATGGTTACATCGCAGGACTCCCACATGGCTGACTGCGGTTTGAGTCCCAGACCTGGTGGCTTAAAACTCATCCTGCATGTGTATGCATGAGCGTCCAAAATTCCATGAGGAGACTGGAGGAGATGAGATTGTGGTGTGGCCATCCGCTCTGGGGGGTAATTTCTTATTTTCTGTCTCTCTGCCTCTCTGATGAGCACATGTGCCCTATAGCAAAAATCTCTCTTAAAAAATTATGTATTTATTATTATTATTTTTTAATTTGCTATAGGACACATCTGCTCAGCAGAGAGAGACAAAGAAAAAAGTGAGAAAGTAAGCCACCAGGTCTGGGACTCAAACAGCAGTCAGCCATCCAAGAGTCCAGAGCCTTAACCACCATGCCACCTGCTGGTTTCCAATTTTGAGATCGGAAACTAATCAAGATTAGTCTGTAATTCAGAAATCTAGAAACATATAAATATTAGTGTAACCCTTGCAACAAAGAATGATCTGGCCAAAATGCCAACAGTTCTGAGGTTAAAAAGCCCTGCTTAAACCTAACTAACTCCTTTTTAAATACATAATGGGGAAAAAAGAGAGGAGGAGGGGAAAGAAGTGAGAATAGTTGGGAAAAAACAGTATAGTCACCATTGTTCTAGGTAAATATCACTGTACTCAATAAACAAGACAGGTGCAGGACCAACAGTTAGTGTAATGGCTATGTCGCTGGACTCCCATGTAGTTGACAGTGGTTCGAGTCCCCAACCCAGTGGCTTAAACTCACGCTGGGCGCATGTGCGTGCGTGCCCAAGATCCCGAGAGGAGAATGGAGGAGAAGGGATTGCACTGTGGCTATCCCCCCCTGGGGGGTGATTTCTTGCTTTCTGTCTCTCTGTCTCTCTCTGTCTTTCCGGTGAGCGCATGCACCCTATAGCAAAAACCTCTCAAAAAAAAAAAAAGTCAGGTGCATAAGAATCCCTATTATTTATGCCCAAGAAATCTTCACATAATGCATAAAGGCACCAATATGTTATTCAAATAATTCATCAAAGACCATAACATTTCACATCTCATATGAGACAAATTCATTTTTGCTCTTATGCAAAGGACCATTCAAAGATAAAAGAATCTAAATTTATTTCCACAACTTAAAAAAATTTATTTTATTTAACTTTTATTTATTTATTTAGAGGAGAAGAGCAAGCAAGCGAGATAGAGAAAGTGAGAAAGCAAACCACCAGGTCCATGACTTAAACCACAGTGGGCCATGTAGGAGTCTAGCGCCCTTAACCACCACACCACTGGCCAGTCCCATATTTCTACAACTTTTTATGATTATGTTTCCCCCCCAAAAGTGTACAACTTTAGATTAGTATGGCAGAAAAAGAAAAGAATATAGGGGAAAATTGGCATAGGAAAATCAAGGGCTATTTCATTAGTTTCATTTGAAATAGAATGTGATTTAAGTAATAATATGTATTTGTAATTCCTTAAATTAAATTGGTGCTCTGTCAAGTAATTAAAAGTAAACTGAGTTTATGTAAGTATATTTACCATGCTCAAACGTGGTATACTAAAAGCATGTCTAATAGTAACATATAGCCTAAAAGGTAAATTAAAATTATTGCTATAATAAGAATGCAAGATAAATTTACTTTGGTCTTTCTAAAAACCTCCAAAAATTTCAAATCCTCCCAACTAAAATCATCTCTTTATTAATACTTTTGTTTTAATTGCAGAGGGCATGTGTGCTTGCCAGAGTGAGAGAGAGAGAGAGAGAGAGAGAGAGAGAGAGAGAGAAACCCCTACATCCCCAGTAGGATGTGGTCACTCTGTAACCCCTTCTCCTCCGTTTCTCCATCCCATCTGCATTTTGGGCAAACATGCTTATGCACCAGCATGTTTTCCAAGCTGCCAGGGCCAGGATTCAAACTGTAATCAGCCATGTGGGATCCAGCTTCCTAAACTGCTGTGCCATGGGGCCAGCCCTCTTTATTCATATTTCCAAATGGATATTTGCCCTCTTCAAAAAAATTGCTCCATTCAAATATTGTGATTGCTAGAATAAAGGGTGAGAGATTATGGAGGCCAATGCAGAACTTGAAAAGACCATGAAAAATTTTATGAAATTAGCTTTATTCCCTACTTCGTGAAACTAAAGTAAAGCAGAGGACAAAGCTCAGGTAAGAGATAATGAAGCTGCAAGGAAAAAAAAAGGTCATACTGCCAACAAATAAGCTTTATTCTCAAAAAAATTTGAAAGTAGTTATCAATAGTAATTTTTCAATATAAAAATTTATAAATGATGATAAATTAATCTCATTTAGCAGTAATTAAGAAAGAATACTTGCTGAATAAGACCACTGCCCAGTGGTAATTACTATATGATTACTATCTTTTGTATGTTATCAAAGAAAAGTGAATACTTTGGACCACAATTATATTCTGTTTTAATTTTTTTCAAGACCGTAATTCTACCTGTGTCTTCTGTTTTCAACAGAACAAAGTAGAACTGTCAGTCTGGGAATAGAAAAATTTTAATACACCCAATGTATTAGCTATGATTGATCAAATCTACATAGAATGAATAATCATCATTTGTTTTGGTCCTTGTTTTTAATCACAAAACATCAATTTAAGTATAGTCTTAGTCATTCGATTAGTATTTTAAAATTATAAATTTTAGTATAAGCACACTAAATTTAAATTGATGGTAAGAAAATTAAGTAATTGTATGATTTTTACGGGTCCTTCTGCTTCTCTTCCCACTAAGTTTTTTAACTTCTTTTCAGATATAGTTTTGAATTATGATTCTAATAAAAGTAGTAGTTTTTACCTACTGGTATTATCTTTTGTCTTTCAATACTTAAAACATCAGATAGTAGTATGAACACTTAGTTTTTTGTATAAACTAAGACTTGAAAACTGAAATCAAGGTTGGGAATTTCTATAAAGGCTAGGCTAAAAATAAATTTGTTTCATTTTCAAAAATTATGTCTCATTCTCTAAATAACTTATGACAGCAAATCTTGAATGGTTTCATGAATATGTAGCCTTATGAAAATTATCAACTAATTGCTCCATTTTTCAATTTGAGTTTTCTTCATTTTGCTAGCAACTGAATGAATAGCTGTCCTAAAGACAAAAATGTTTCCAGGAAAAAAATAATTAACACTTTCTATTTCATCTAAGTTAACCTACATTGCCAACAGACAAAATCAATGAGATCTTCCAAAGTATCATACTCAATAAGATATGAAAGTAAGTCAAGAACTAAGTTAAGAAAGTATTAATACTTGTATTAGTGCTAATACTAACAAGTTGATAACTTTCCTCCCAAAGCATCTAGTATCACAGCATCTTTGATAAGTACATGTCACTCAGTGAACACAGGGTTTATGACAAATGTTCTTTGCCTGTTAACATAAAAGAAAGACTCTGATATTCATTATTCAATTAGACACTTATAAAATCTGCTTTGTATGTACTTGAATACTCTCAATGCTACAGTAACGTTAGAGCTCATTTAAGTATGCCTATTTTATTTCACGGATGGAGGAAAAAAGATGGATAAATAACTTTTTTAAGGTCCAGAGCAAGTTAGCGAGAGAAGTCGGACTATAACCCAAGCCTATACATAACTGTGTTTCCAGGCATAACTTCAGAAAAAGCAGAAGGGGTTTCAGAAGGGATGGCAGAATGAACAAACAGCCCAAGCACTGCTGTCCCCAAATAACAACTAATGTTAAAAAGACATGCAAATGTAATGAGAAATATTTAAGCACAGTCCTGATGCCAGTAGGAATGTACACATTCCTTCTTTAAAAAAGTTCATTTCCTGAAGCCTGTCGATTTATGCCCAAATTATAATTCACCAGTCATTCTTCCAAACTTTCCCCCCTCCCTAATCCACAGGCTGGCCATCGAAATGTCTGAATTAGGCCTTTCTCTTTTCTATATAAAGACAAGATCTCTATTTTACTGCACACTTACTGGCTACTGAATGCTTGCTCTTCTTGTTCAAAGTCTTTTCCCAGGCATTTACTTATGCCTATCTAGACATGGGTGAGTCTGTTAATTGCCTAAAATTGAATTTAGGACATACATATGGAGTGAAAAGCTGCCGAACGTGTTTATGTGCCAAGTACTTCAGTACTTTTTTATTTTTTAGATTTTTGCCATAGGGAGTGAATGCTCACCAGAGACAACAGAGAAAGGGAAAGTAAGTAAACATCCCGCATAGGGGATGGCCGCACCGTAGTCCCCTCTCCTCCATTCTCCTCTCCGGATGTTCAGTACGCACGCATGCACACCCTGTGTTTATTTTTCAAGCCATACAGTTCAGAACTCAAATCACTCCGTCATACATGTGGTTCTAGTGTCTTAGCCACCATGCCACCTGCTAGCCCAATTTTTGCATTTTAATAGCAAATTTAAAATTAATAGCAATACTTTGGAATAACAATCTCTTTTTTCCTACTCCTCAAGTAATTAATGATCTATTAATTAATAGATTAACATTAAAAGTTCAGTATTGAAACATCTCTGTGGTATCTTTAGCAAAAAAGTACTTCTTTTGGTAATTAGGAGAATCTTTTTCATTAGAAGCCAAAAAAAGATTAATTTTTCACAGAAGTAAACTAGATTTTTCCTATATTTTGATTTCTTTAAGTGGGGCATATACGTATCATAAAAATATTATAAAACTAGAATCTACAAAGTCAATTTAAGACCTAGAAAGGCCAATTCAGAACATCTAGCATACCACCATCATTAAAGAGATGAGGAAATTACTCACGTTACTAGGAAAATAATATACCTTCAATATGAGGCAAATTTAGAAATTACGGGTGACAGTCATTGCTTTGGGAAAAAAAGAGTATGGACAGTACCATAATATAATAAAGGTTGAATATGATATCAAATATACATGATCTCTTTTCTACATCATTATATAATGATAGTAGACACATTACCAGCCAAACATATTAAACACTGAAAATGTTTCTTTAGTTTCATCGTAGGGTAAATAAGATCATGTGAACTACCATTTACAATTTTTTCCATTGAAACCTATTGAGCTCCTTGCTGAGTAGCCTTTCAACAGATAGCAGAGAAAAGCAAATACGAAAGTAACAGCATGTTACATCACAGTACGTTGATGCATACGAAATTAGAAGAAACCATTAATTTCACGATGAGTTATGCTTGTTTTTGCGATTTCCAAATTTAGAGATTTAGGCTCACAGTAAATTAATTCTTTAAAACATCCAGCACTTCTGTCACTGAAAGAGAGAAATGTGAGGGGGGGACTTGGAATATGGGGCCAAAAGCATTAGGTCAAACGAATGACTTGGAAAGAGGATGGTGGTACACGCACCTCAACAACATGTCTAAAAAAGGATTCTGAACTCCTTCCATGTTAAAAGTCCACTCTCAAGAACCCTGGCCTAATTAATGATATCTCTCTATATATATATCATAAGTCAGGAATTCAAGTTTCATCTTTGATTTTTTTTTTCCTTTCCTTCACTTCCCACATACAATCCATCACCAGGTCTCACTGCTTCTATTTAGTATCTCTCTTTTTTTTTTCTGTCTGGTTTTATGCATGCCCAGTGATTCCTTAGTAATTCAGTCTACCATTTCAGTCACCTATTACTTCAGTAATACTCTACTGGTCACTAATTCACTCTTGAGACTTGTACTATAATGAACTTTTTAAAACAAATCTGATTCTGTCATTTTCTTTAGAAACCCTTCAATGCATCTCCATAAACCTTAAGACACTTTACAAACAAGTTAGGAAGACACATCAGGCCCTGATGATGTCTACAGCCTCAGCATTAACTCTCTATCACATCAAACTAGGCTCAAGCAGTATTCAAGTAATCTTTTTGTCTGGAATATCTCTCCTAGTGTCTATTCAAACTCGGAGACTTTATATCAACATCAATGATGGAGTTAAGAGAAGTCTTCAAAATGCTATCCCATGGTACCCAGTGGTTACAGTTTTTGGCACTTATCCCATACTGAATTTTCCTGTCTCTCTGTATTAACCTGCAATGTCTGGATGAGAGGCATACTCCTGTCTCAATATTGTACCTCCCTAAATGTAGAATATTGGCCTTCGATAAGTACTTGTCAGATCTATACATGAATTAAAGGACTGATGGATATATTTAAGAAAATGAGAAGGGCCAGGAGGTGGCATCGCGGGTAAGGTGTTGGGCCATATGGTCAACCACGGTTCAAAGCCCAGACCTGATGGTCTGAAATTCAAGCCAGGCACGTTTGTGTGTGCCTCCAAAAAAACTCCAGGAGAAGGGATGGATGAAGGGATTGTGGTGCACCCATTCCCGCATGGGAGTGATTTCTCACTTTCCCTCTCTCTGTCTCTAGTAAGTGCATATACCCTATGGCAAAAACCTAAAAAAGAAAGAAAAAAAGAGAAAAAGAAGAGGACATAAGGCCAGCAGGTGGCATGGTGGTTAAGGCACTGGATTCCCACATAGCGGAACACAGTTTGAGTTCTGGACCCAGTGTGCTGAAAATCGTGCCAGGCACATGTGTGTGTCCCAAAATCCTAAGAGGAGAGAGGAGAAGAAGGGACTATGGCATGTCCTCCCCCCGGGGAGGTGATTTCTCACTTTTCTCGGTCTCTGTCTTACTTTATCTCTTTCCTGTAAGTACACGCACCCTATGGCAAAAACCTGGAGAAAAAAAGGAAAAAAAAAAAGTAAGAATAAAGGCTTTGCCATTAACAGCTCTGAATTAAAAAAAAAAAAAATCATTTTCCTACCTTTATGTTTTTAATGCCTAGGTACAGCTTTCCCTAGATGATATTAGTAGGCTATCCAAACTTCCAAGGCAGTGCTAAAACCAACTTAATCTTATGACCCATGAGTCCAAAGAAGGGCTGATAATATGGATATGGAAAATCACAACACATCTAGATATTCAGATGAGACCCATTTGGTCACACTATTATAAGAAATAGAATATAAGGTAAGAAAATGAAAAAAAGAACAAAACACTAAATAATTACCATTTCCATCTTCTTCACTATCAACATTCATTAAGCATTCCTAAGTGACAATCATTATAATGAAAAAGTATACACAACATGTTCCTATTTAAGACCAGGGAACTGAGATTATATATAATGATCTTTTAACACATTTAACAAAAAAAATGAAAGAGTGAATGAACGAATAATGGCACCTGCTAATAAATCATCACATTTGGGACCAGCAGTAGCTATGTCGCTGGACTCCCACGTAGTCGACCGCGGTTCGAGTCCCGGACCCGGTGGCTTAAACTCACGCCGGGTGCGTGTGCGTGCGTGCCCAAGATCCCGGGAGGAGAATGGAGGAGAAGGGATTGCGGCGTGGCCATCCCTCCTGGGGGGTGATTTCTCGCTTTCTATCTCTCTGTCTCTCTCTGTCTGTCTGGCAAGCGCACGCGCCCTATAGCAAAAACCTCTCAAAAAAAAAAAAATCATCACATTTCTCTTTTTCACTAATGAAAGTTCATTTATCTCTCCATTCATAAAAAGTTAAAAATCAGCTTCAGGCACCACCAGTGGTAAAAGCTTTTAATCCATATTGTCATTTTATCTTCATGATAATCCTATGAGCTTGGTACTATATTTATGAATCAGAAAACTGAGACAAAGTTAAAATACTTGACTAAAGTATATAAGAACGTCACAAAATTAATAACTATCAACATTCAACCCCCAAAGCCTGTGTTGTAACTGCCAGACCATGATGAACATATGGCCCCTGGTCTTTCCCTCAATGAGTTTACAGTTGAGTGGGAAACAGATACATATGACATGCTTTGTCAAAACGAGATCACGATTCTAATACGAACTGTGATAGGTACAGTGTGATACATATACTCTAAACAAAGTAATTCGCTATTTCCTGAAAGTATAGCATTATTGAGCTGAACAATAACATTCCTGTACATTAAATAGTAATCTGAGTTGTAGAAGCTCAAGGAAATGAGGGATTGTATGATTTTCTTTTAAATGTTTCTTTAAACAAATTTTTAATGTTAAAATAATTTATTATAAAATATTCCAAATGCATTTAAATTTAAGGAAAAAAAGATCATAAGGAGCAATATTACAGATAACAAAGAAAGGAATGAAAAAAACCATTAAGACTATTTATACAATAATAAATAGCTCTACACAGATTATCTATGTATATGAATATGTGTGTGGTGTGTGTGTGTGTGTGTGTGTGTGTGTGTGTATATATATAGAGAGAGAGAGAGAGAGAGACTAATCAAGTTGAATTCAACTAATCCTTTTGTCTGAAATATCTCTCCTACTGCCTACTCAAACTTGGAGACTTTATGTCAACATCATTAAACACGATATACATATATAATGACCATATATCTATGTGTGTATATATACATATATAGCCAGTTTTCAAAATCCAACTGTGATTTATGCTGATGGGAACATCGTGAAGTACACAATACTACAGGTTAACACCATTCATGACAATTGTCTGCCCCTTCAGATAATGGTTTCTGTAATATGTTGTACAAAATGCTTAAGGAAAATAATTTGCTTGAAGGGTAACATTTAAACTTCTAATAGGCTGACTCAAGTAAACCTCCTTCAGGTTAAATGAGCTCATTCATTTTATTTAGTCATAAAATACAAATACTACACCTGTTTTTCATGTTATGATAACATTTTCAGATTTTATTACACCAAAATAACAAATGGAGAAGCCATGAGAATCTATAGGGTCAATGTGTTTTAATTGCTTATATAGTATTGACTATTTAAAAATGGACTTACCTCCTCTGTAAAACTTATTCATAGCTTTAAACTTGTTAATGTATTTTTGTTAAGTTATTTCTACACAACCCAATTTTTTTCCCTATAATGTGAACACTGCAAATTGCCTTGGATGGGCGATAATGAAAAAGCAACACCATTTATTAATTTTGTATAAGTTATCCTCCACCCGAGAGATTCCTTGGGGGGCAAAAGCAAGTCTGAATTTCACCACACAGCGCCACAGGCAGAAAGTGCAAGAAGCTAAACAAATGCATCCTGGAGAGAGAGAATGCCTGCAGCAGCAAATGGCCTACTACACACCTCTCTATACACACTTTGATGTTATCATTCATTAATTTTCAGTAAAAGGACAATTACCAATAGTTAAAGTTTGTTCTGATAGAAGCATTTAACTTCTTTAAGTTTTTGCTCACAGACAATGCATATTGTTCAAAAGGGATTTTCAAATCACTACAATACGTGGTAAATGTGCTTAAAAAGTTCAAGGAAAAAAACAATCTCTCACTATTAGAAAATGCAAACTAAGAAGTATGTAAAATTTCCTTAGAAAATTTTAAAATATTCTTGGCATCTGCTTCTCTGGATATATGTTCTCTTAAATATTTTCAAGACTAATTCATTTTAAGAAAAGATAATTTTATTCAAATATACAGTTCATGGTATGAATAAGCAAGTACTCATTTCCCAACAGAATTGACAAGTCTTTCAAACAATGGCTTACTTAAGGAAAAAAAAAAAACCTACTGAGTTAGCAATAGTTGTTTTAAAATAGCTAAGCCTCAGCAAAGCTAATGGAATGGTTTTCATTATCAAAAGAAAAAGTAAAGGTGAATTGCCTAATTAACAGTATTTTTCAGGACCAGCAGTTGGCGTAATGGCAATGTCGCTGGACTCCTATGTAGTCAAACGTGGTTCGAGTCCCAGACCCGGTGGCTTAAACTCACGCCGGGTGCGTGTGCGTGCATGCCCAAGAACCAAAGAGGAGAATGGAAGAGAAGAGATTTCAGCATGGCCATCCCCCCCACCTGGGGGGTGAGTTCTCGCTTTCTGTCTCTCTGTCTCTCTCTTTCTGGCAAGCGCACACACCCTATAGCGAAAACCTCCCTAAAAAAAAAATAAATAAATAAAATAAAATAAAACAAAAACATAGTATTTTTCCCTAATATTTTATAAGTTTCTTTTGGAGAATCATTCATATCATTTGTCATTATCACTGTTACTACAGAATGAAAGGCCAAAGGAGAGCATCTTACATATATTAATTTTCTTTAGAGATGTAAAAAGAACCTCTCATTCTGTAGTTTTCATTTATAAAATAATAAATTCTAAAATAACTTATTTTGTTCAGGATTTAGTGGACACGTTAATTATTTCTATGTTCTAGGTGACAAAAAGTAACAATTTGCTATGCTATGCCAATTTGCCATGGCATTCCAAAACTAATATGGCTTAAATTTTATGATACTATAAAGTCAAACATAATAACCTTGAAACTGTATTTTTTTTAAATAAATGGAAGAACGTATACTATACACCATTATCTGTGGTCTGTATTATTAATTAGCCTTCTTTTGAAAGCTTCAAGCACACTCATCATTGGCTAACCCTTTTATAAACTTGCTACCATTTCCTTCAAATAATATATTTATTTATAAAAATAAAGAAAAACTTATAGATTGTTAATATTTGAATGTATACTTGGTACTATGCGATGACTGATTCTATTTCTATGTGAAGTAAATTAACAAGAATTTATTTATTTTAAACTATAAAAGTATATGATTTTAAATATACAAAGTAAACCAAAGTATTGTACCTAAGTCTCACAATACGTAAATTCTTACTAAGAGTTAAAATACTATTTTGTTACTATTCAGAATTGCTGTTGAAATTCAGTCTTAATTTAAGAAAGTTACAAAAAGAAATAATTAAAAGATACGTGTTTTTCATATTAAAATTTTTTAACTCATAATTTGGTCACTGGTTAGAATTTACAATATGCATCGAAATAATCAATTTATATTGGAACTAATATATTTAAACTTTATTTTAATTATATAGTAAAAACAGTTGAAAAAAATAATATAATATCAGAATATTAGAAGTAAAAGAGAGAACTATAAAATGCTAGTGAAAAATTCTCCTGAAAGATAATAATTATTTATGCCTAAATTTACATTTGATATTATTTTCTTTAAAATATCTTATTTTTCTTATTATGTAAATATATTTCATCTTGTGCTTGCTTCAGCAGCACATATACTAAATATATTTCATCTTAAGCTTGTTGATTTAAGTTAATAGTGCAAATTATACTTTAATAAACAAATAACCCACTTCCATAATCTACTGTCTCAGTTATTTTAAGTGAAACTTCAGATTATTTTCTACTACTAAATGTTCATGTTCTTTCATTTTAGTTCTTATCCTCAAACTGGAGGATAAGAAAATGATAAATACTGAAAGTAAATAAGTTTAGAAAATAATGTTCACAATGAATGAAACTATAAAACCTAAAAAACAAAAGAAATCACAAATATGGTGAAAATGTGAACCTGATCCATCTATAATCTTTTGTTAAACCTAGCCTAGTGAAGAATTCTCAACTAATTATTTCATTTTATTGATGACATTTTTCTCTAGGGAAGTTATATTAAAAGTTTAACCCTGGAGCAAGTCATGGCTCCTCCGCTCTCTCGGTGCCCAGAGCATTGATTATAACTGCAGGAGGTGTTACCTTCTACCCAGAGAATCTCACCTTGCACAATCTTACACGCTCTCTCACTCCCAGAACAGCTCTGATTCAGCAATTCAGAATGCTCGAACTGATTAAAGGGAGGACCACAGAAATGGGATTGGTAGTTAAAAGTATATAAAAAGGAAGACAAAAAAAATCCGCTTCATGGATGCAGTGGCATGGAGCTAACAGAAAAGCAGATTTGACAAAGACCTCAGTGACTCAGAAAAGAACAACAAGACAGAAATTAAGTAAGATCTTTATGATCACCTTCTATGGATTTAAACTCATCTCAGCTTGCATTAAAATTCTGATCATACATAAACCCCAAGGCTTTTGACATACTTTCAAAAACCTATACCCTCTCTTTTTTTTCTAAATCTCCAGAGTCCTTTCTTAGATAGCCAAGAGAAAAACAGAATTCAAAAGTGCCTGCAATTGAAAACTAGCAATACAAAATCATAACTACATTATAGTTATGACCAATTTTTCAAATGTAAAAATGGTGCCTAATTATTGGGTCACTGGAAAACTCATGACATATTTTTTTCATAGAAAAATATATCATGACTTTTCCGACGAGGCCTAGGTTTGCTTTGAAAGTTATTCAAAATCAAGAAGACATGGGTAGAGGGATAGCTTTTAGGCAGAAGATCCTTTGTAATATTTTTCCCAGGATGATGTCAGAATATAAAGGTGCATGATGCTGTAATAGCTAATTCTTTACTTGCCTACAGAAAAAAAAACTGGGTATATTTTAATTAGTTAAATGAGCTCAGTACTAAAGAGAATCTGGAAACAAACTTATCACAGAATTACATCAGAAACAGTAACCAAAATTCAAGGAGGTAATTTATTTTCAAAACTATACATAGTGCCCCCTTATCAGTCATGACAGGGCCAAAAGGTAATGACATGTCTGCCGTGATGCAACAAGCAGACCTGTCTTCTGTCAAGAGCTGAAATCATAAAGGAATAAGCTGTCGTTAACAACCTCTCCGAACGCTAGAGCTGTCATTCCATTGTTTTCTTTTGCTGGCATGGGGGCTGGTGTGGCCTCATATACCTTGTCAGTTCAATAATGTGCTAAGCTTTTAACCTTTCCTGGACTTTTTTACCTCAACAATTTTTTATGAAGTCTATAGTATGGAAACTTATGGTTTTGATTAATTTATATTGTCACTCAGTATTTGTATTTAAAATCTGAATTTAATGATGTTGGTTTCAAGCTATAGTTTAAGAGTCCAAGTTTCAAACCGGAAAAAAATTAGCATTTATTTAGAAAGATTTTTGAAATACAGATTTTAGTCATCTAAATTCAACTATTTTTTTATGGAGAAAAATATCAATAATTGTTTTTATAAGAGTTGCTTGCAGTTCTATATTCAAACACTTCCTAGACATTAAATGCTTTTAAAATGGTTAAGTGCAGCCAGCAGGTGGCATGGTGGTTAAGGGTACTGGATTCCCACATGACTAAGGGTGGTTTGACCAGGACCTGGCGGCTTGCTTTCTCACTTTCTCTCTCTCTCTCTCTCCCCCCCCCTCTCTTTCTTACTCTGTCCCTCTCTGATCCAATTTAAATAAGTAAATAAATAGAGTTAAATAAAATAATTCTTTAAAAAAAAAGAAATGGTTAAGTCAATAAATACAGTAATGTCAAACTGTTTCAGAAATATTTCTGTTAGTTTTTTGGGTTTTTTTTTGTTGTTGTTGTTGTTTTTGGGGGGAGAGGTTTTTTTGCTGTTTTTTGCTATAGGGCGCATGCGTTCGCCAGACAGATAGAGACATAGAGACAGAAAGCGAGAAATCACCCCCCAGGGGGGATGGTCACGCTGCAATCCCTTCTCCTCCATTCTCCTCTCGGGATCTTGGGCACACACGCACACGCGCCCAGCGTGAGTTTTAAGCCACCAGCTCCGGGACGCGAACCGCGGTCGACTACGTGGGAGTCCAGCGACATAGCCATTATGTTAACTGCTGGTTCCCAGTTTTTTAAATTATAAAAGCAGTATCTTTTCCACATAAAAGTAAAACTTGTACAGAAAAAAAAATGCCACAAAATTGAATTCAAAAACTGAAAATGAACAGTAAAAGAATTAAGCCTCAAGGTTTCTTACATAATCGTCTAGGACTGTCAATGCCGAATATATCACATCTACATGTAGATGCATGTGTATACAGTGCAAGGGTACATCTTAAACAAATGATTTAGACAATTTAAACCATCCATGTGTTTTCATCTAATAACTCTTAGACATCATTCCATATGAATAAACATATATACACAAGCATATAACTCGTGCTTTTTAATGAGTTTTCTGTGATACAAAATACCATCATTTAATCAAATAACACCCCGTTGGTGGATGTTTAGGTGTTAGAAGTTTTATGTTATTATAAATTGTTGCTATAAACATCCTTATATATATATATATATTTTTATGCACTGCTCTCATGTAAATTCCTCCAAATGAAATTTAGGGTCAAAAGAGAGTATGCCCATTATATTTTTAGAAATATCACTAAAACGCCATCTAAATAAACTACTGCAATTTATAGTCCCACCAATATTTAAATTTGGTATTATCAATTTATTACTAAACAATTTAAAATCTGCCAGTCTGATGTTAATAATGGCACCTTGCTTTAATAAGCACTTCTTCAATTTTCATGAATACTTTCAATGACTATCAAAAAAAGCACCAAAGCCTATAAGTCATTTGAATAAAATATATGGGTTTTTTCAAAGAAATTTTTGTTATAGGGCGTGTGTACTCACTGGAGAGACCAGAGAGACAGAAAGCGAGAAATCACCCATCCAGGGGAGATGGCCATATCACAATCCCTTCTCTGCCCGAGGTTTTGGGCATGCACACGGGCCCAGCATGAGTTACAACCCATTGGGTCCAGGAATCGAACCACAGTCAACCATATGGGAATATACCACCTTAACCACCACCTGCTGGCCCCACAAAAGTATATCTTAAAGTGCCAAGTAGCGGGGCCAGCAGGTGGTACAGTGGTTAAAGACGCTGGACTCCCACATGGCCAACCATGGTTCAAGTCTCAGACCTGGTGGCTTCCTTTCTCACTCTCCCTCTCTCTCTCTGGTCAAATTGGAAAATAATAATAATAAATAAAGTTAAAATAAAATAATTCTTTGAAAAAAAAAGTGCCAAGGAGCTTTCATATTTTTGAAGTTTCTGAGATCTTAAACATGCATCTCTTGCCATACTCTGTATTCTATCTGCACTATATAAATGTTACATAATTTCTTATAAGCTATGAGATGGCATTACTCTTTTTAAAATAACCATACCATAAATTGGGGCCAGCAGGTGGTGTGGGGGTTAAGGGTGGTGGACTCCCACATAGCCAACCATGACTTGAGTCCCGGATTTGGCAATTTGGTTTCTCACTTTCCCTCTTTCTCTCTTGCTATGTCCCTCTCTGGTCAAATTAAAATACATTAATTAATTAATAAAGTTAAATAAAATAATTATTTTAAAAATAAATAAAATAAACTATACCATAAATTAATATGATAGTTCTATTTTTTTACAACTATCTACAAATGATAGGTACCCATTAGAATCCTATTAAAATTTCACTGTCACCATGTTTGTTAAAACATACCTTAATCTAGGTAATTACGGTTCCATCCTAATCTTGTAATCATTCAGCCTTTCTTTTTTCTTTTGTCAAATGGGGGAGTGGCAGATACAAAATTGCATAAGAGAATCAGTCAACAACCAGCATAAAAAAAGGTAAGCCAAGCCATAGCTTTTTTGTTTCTTTAAATTTGCCAGAGGTACATGAACTCATCTGAGTGAAACATAGAGAGAGTGGGAGAGGAGAAACAACCCCCATTCCAAAGCAGTGTGGTCACTCCGCAATCCTTCCTCCTCTATTTTTTTTTTTTTTTTTTTTTTTTTAATACTAATGCCTGGGCTCCAGACCAGTCAATTAAGCCTGTATTTCACCAGTCTTAGGCATCAGATTTTTTTTTTTTTTTTTTGAGAGGTTTTCACTATAGGGCGCGTGCGCTTGCCAGACAGACAGAGAGACAGAAAGTGAGAAATCACCCCCCAGGGGGGGTGGCCACGCCGCAATCCCTTCTCCTCCATCCTCCTCTCGGGATCTTGGGCACGCACATACATGTGCCCGGCGTGAGTTTTAAGCCACCGGGTCCGGGACGCGAACCGCGGTCGACTACGTGGGAGTCCAGTGACATAGCCATTACGCTAACTGCTGGTTCCCCCTCCTCCATTTCTTTATCCGCTCAAGATTTTGGACATGCACACACATGCTGTTGGTATGGCTTTCAAACTGCTGGGGATGGGATTTGAACTGTGCAGTGAGCCAATGCGCCATCTGGCTCCCTTAATCACCAGGTTGAGGGTCAGTTCAAGTAATAGCTTATTAAAAGCAAACTAAATAATTTAAAATTTACAAAACTCTAATTCAGGGCTAGGCAGTGGTACAGTGGTCACACAACTGGAACCCACATGGGAGAGGTCCTGGCTTCTCGTCAGTAACATGACTGACAACTTCAGATGGATGCGTGAGTGCCCGTGATCCAGGTCAAAGAGACTGGTGGTATGAGGACACCACCAATAGTGGGGTGATTATGGTGTGAGGACACTATTAAGGCCCTGTCTCTCTGTGTCTCTCCCTCTCTGACAGGAGACATAAATTCATAAACTTAAAAAACAAAACAAAACAAAAAACCATCTCCATCTGAACTTTCAAAAAGTATGTAAGTCATACCATAATCAAGTAACATTTTAGATATTCTTTACCACCGTTATAATTATAATAATATCTAAGAGAAAACCTTAGAATATTTTAGTGTGAGGAATATCGCAATATAAGAGAATTATCTCCTCAGGTTTACAAAGCATTTGGTTGTACAGAAATTTCCTTTAACATTATTTGTTTTAAAGAGACAAGTTATGACTGCCTGCCATTAAAACAACCACGTAAGGAGCCAGCAGATGGCATAGTGGCTACATCCCTGGACTCCCACATGGTCAGCTGTGGTTTGAGTTCCAGACCTGGTGCCTTGAAACTCACACCAGGCACAGGTGAGAGTGGACATGCCAAAGATCCCAAGAGGAAAATGGAGAAGGGATTGTAGCATGGCCATCCCTCTCCCCCCAGGGTGATTTCTCACTGTCTCTCTCTCTCCTACCAGCACAAGCGCCCTAGAGCAAAAACCTCCTAGGGAAAAAAAACAAAAAACAAAAAACAAAAAAAAAAACACACACACAAATAAAGGGGTCAGCAGGTGGCATCGTGGTTATGGACTGGACTCCAATATGGCTGACTGCGGTTCAAGTCCCAGACCTGGCGACTTCAAATTCACACCAAATTCACACCAGGCATGTGTGTTTGTGTGTGTGTGTGTGTGTGTGTTTGTGCCCAAAATCTCAAGAGGAGAAAGGAGGAGAAGGGACTGTGGCATGTCCATCCTCTCTGGAAGGGTGATTTCTCACTTTCTCTCTCTCTGTCTCTAAGGTGAGTACATGTGCCCTATAGCAAAAATCTCTGGGAGAAAAAGAAACAAACAAAAAACCACAATCACATGAAAAGAATGTAACTAAAATGCTCCACTGGATTCATTTTCCTTTTCTTTTTTTTAAATGCAGGGTCTGCCTATGTTGTAATCCTCCTGATGTAGCCTGCCAAGGAACTACAGCTTGCCCACTACCACGCCCAGTGTTTAGGGGGGCTGGAAATTGAACCTGGGTCTCCCATGTAGACTAAGCGTGTGAACAGCACTATCAGTGTATGTTACAAAAATCACACTAAAATATCAGTGAAAAAATAAAGAGGGGTGGTATTCAACTGTCAGAACAAAACAAATGAGAAATGAGTATAGAGGATGTAAATAAATTTTGTAAGAATGTAAGCTAATGGAGAAGTAGATACTGGCTTGGCATTACAGTAGAAATTCAAACTTAAATGTCTCAGGGAGAGATGACATCTAGAAACAAGCAATTTCACCCACTGAAGTCTGATAAGACTTAGAAATTGAGGCACCAATTGACCTTAGAAAGTAGGTGTAGGCCTTCAGGCTAAAAGTTAAGGCACTAGTTGTAAATTCAAGGAAGGTACAATACTCTACTATTCCCGCCTAAACAAAATAAAACAAAACAAAAAAATAGGTCATCATTTCACATTGTGTGGCCAGACTGTAAGAGACAAGAGGTTTTTGTCTTTATAGAAACCTACTCAGAGAAGGATGTTAAATAAAAATTATAGGAGGGATTGTTGAGGTAGCATATGCTGGTTGGCCACTGCTATTTGACACGCTGGAGTCACATGGGCTGCCCAGATGCAATTCCCACTCTGCCCTAAAAGCTGGGTGCAGTGATGTGCACGTGTACTCCCAACTATCTGGAGGAGGCTGAGGCAGAAGGATCATGAGCAGCATGAGAAACACGGCAAGGCCCTTTCTGAAAAAGCTAGGCATAAAAGTACACAGGGACAGGCAGGAGGGTTATGACATAGCAAGACCTTGTTTAAAAAGAATAAACAAAGACAACAAAAAAGAGAACAACTTACAGACCATTGTTTTGGACTCTTGCACTAGACCCCAACAGACGACAAAATGGAGTCACTCACACTAAAACTGAAACTAAGTTATCTGACCTGAGATAGCAGGAAGGACAATGGCCACATTTCTCAAACATGCCAGTTTCAGTAGGCAGGATGATCAAGTTCCTTCTGCTTCAATCCTTATTTTAAAAAAAGCAACCTAAAGTAACCTGATGGTAACCAATCAATGATTTTTCTTTTCTTTTTTCTTTTTTGGGAGATGTTTTTGCTATAGGGCATGTGTGCTCACCAGAAAGACAGAGAGAGAGAGAGAAAACAAGAAATGACCCCCGGGGGGGGGGGGGGGGGGGATGGCCACGCCGCAATCCCTTCTCCTCCATTCTCCTCTTGGGATCTTGGGCATACACGTACACACGCCCGGTGTGAGTTTAAGCCGCTGGGTCTGGGACTCAAACCATGGTCGGCTACGTGGGAGTCCAGCAATATAGCCATTACACTAACTGATGGTCCCATCAATGATTTTTCTATTGCTCTGTCTTTCTGTCTCAACTTTATGAAGAAATAACTGAAATGCCCAATCCACTTTTTATTCCTGTTTTCTTTGGTTCCGCCTCTGCTTATAAAACCAACTTCTTCTGGTCAGCTCATCAGAACAATCACTCTATTTTATGGAGTGCAGTGTTGTCCAATTCTAGAATCACAAATAAGGCCAACTAAGATCTTTAAACTGTTGTAATTTTGTCTCGTAATAAGACCTAGACTGTGAGAAATTAACTTTATACCGACCGCAGAAGGAAAAGGGAGACACACAGAACTCAAATCAGGTGAGCTAACAGGAAATCTGCATTAACCCCGCCCCGGCCCCAGGGAAGGGGTGAATTCTCACTTTCCCTCTTACTGAATCGGTCTCCCTGGCTAGTGCGTGTGCCCTATGGCAAAAACCTAAGGAAAGAAAAAGGTTCACTTACTTATTAATTTGCTTTGTGTGTGTTTTAGAGGGAGAGAGGGGCGTGCACCCTCGTCAGGGACCTCACTCTGCAATCCTCCCCTGGGCCTCAGCCAGTCGGGTTCAGATGCGTGCCACAGGTGCACAGAGCATGCTCACTCACAGAACAGACGTGGCAACTTCCCACACAGCCTATAGCAACGCAGAGCAATGCCCTTACCACCTGCTCCACCATGGTTGAGCCTCAGTGGCTTCTTTTCAAAGAATCATGAGTTGCCATTATTGAAAAAAGCAGGAAAAAATCAAGGCAGTGAAATGCTGTTATCCCCCAAACACTATTCCCACTTCTAAGAACAAAATGGCTCACGGTTTTAATGTTACTAGCAAGTTCCTACCTCCTGTTTGGGATATCAATAGACAGTTTGTTCAAAGATGTTTTGGCAACACTTCCCATATATTCTTTCACCTCCAAAACCTTATGTAACAGCAACATATTCTAGAATAGGAAACCTTTAGGTGATCTACAGTAGGCACAATATTATTACATAAAATATTTCAGCAAGCACTGACATGTTGAAAGCCTCTGATATTCCTTACTAAGTTTTATTTTCAAATACTCATTGAATTGTGAACACATTTCATATATAATGTTATTCCTAAAATACACAGACAGGATCTGTTCTAACCACAAACTAATGTGTCAGAGAGAGAAAGTTCATTTTACTATTCATAACCTGAAATATGAAAGTCTAAATATAAGATGTTTTGTGAGTTACTTCAGTCTAAACTTTATTTTTGTTACTTCGATTCTACTAAAAACACACCACTGACATTAGCAAGCAAACCAAAAGTAAAGTCTTTGTGTTCTTTGCATATGCATGACGACTGGAAATATATACAATTAATCTTAAGAAATTCTACATGCAGCATTTTAAGGGTTTCAAAAATCTATTAATAAAAATATGTTTTTAGGAGCTGGGTTGAGTCTTCATATAATCATTTCAAAGAAAACAGAATAGAGAACATATTTTTAACATCTGTAATCATTGGTGTGTCAAACAATTCCTTTCCAATATTAATTACAAAAATGTAATAATATAGATCTTAGAAATGAAACAAAGTGTATATGAATACACATCCCTAAATAACTTCACTTTCTTACATTAAATCTTAGACAAGGTGCCACTTCACTTTTCCTGAGCAAATTACAACATGTGAGAGAAACCCATACTTTGCAACATTTGGCTCTCCATTGGAGAAGTGAGAATGAGACGAAGTAGTAAAACATTAAGATCTAACAATGCTAAGTCAGAAAAACAAGTTCACGATTATAGAAGACAAGAGCTTGGACAAATTTTAGAAAACCAGTTTCTAAAATTTGGAGTTCAAATAAAAATACTAAAAAAACACTATGATTTACCATTTTGTACAACTATGCTTATACTTAAAGCAATCTATTTGTGAGCTTCAAGATTATTTTAAAGAAATGACAAAAGACATTCAGCTATTTCAACTCTTCTTTTAAAAAATAAGGGATTAATTTAAAGTAGCAGATCTTCTTTAGTTTATTAAAGTAAATGAAATAGGCCTAGGTTTATAAAAGTAGCTATAATTTTTTGTCAAATATGTTCAATATTGATAAATATTTGGCATTTGCTATTTCCTATAATTAAAAAGCAAAAGTATTTTTAAATCCAAACTATTCATTTCAAAGACACTGAACTCTTTGTACGCGCAAGACATCACTGATTTTTGCAACTGCAAAATAATTCAGAAGAATCTTTGATACAAGTAAAATATATAATAACAATTGGAAGATATGATTATGCTTATGATATATTTTTGAAGAGACTTGCTAAAGTAATATAACATATATAAAACAGAATTATAAAATGTCAAAAAAATAAAGTTGCACTTACATCCACAGCTCTCTTAATAAAAGGTATCTGTGTGCCACTGTCCAGATCTTCATTTATAATAAGCCTTCTAGCCCACTGACCTGCCCTGACAACACCACTACCATGAATTAAAACCATCAGTTTCTGTGGATTTGTCAAAGCATCCTCACTCATAAAGATAAAACTCTTTGGTTCACTCTCAGTGGCATCTACCTGTAATTAAAAAAAATAAATAAATAATAAATAAATGTTTTCTGATCAGCATGCACATAAATGAGAAAACTAATGGCTACTATAAATTACTGAATGGTTATTACAAAATAAACATTAAAGAACAACTTTGAAATGAAATTGAAACATTCAGTACAGTTTAATGGTTGTATATTATGTGAATAAGCAAGACATGATCACAATTTAAATACAAAACTATGAAAAAGAATATTAGAAATAATGTCTCCATTCACCATTACTATATATTTGTATAGGTTGACTACACCTGACCCAAAATGCTTGTGACCCAAAGTATTTCAGATTTTGGATTTTTACAGATTTTGACATATTTGCACATACATGATGGAATAACTTGGGGATGGGGCCTAGGTCTAAAGAGAAGATTCATTTTACGTTTCATATACACGTTATCATCATACCCTGAGGGTAATTTTATATGCGATTTGAGTATGGAGCATTTGGACTGCCATGTCGCATGAGGTCAGGTGTGGAATTTTCCACTTGTAGGATCATGTTGATTTTTGAAAAGTGTCAGATTTTGGAGCATTTTGGAGTTTTAGACTAGGGATGTTCAATCTGTATGATATACATTATCATTATAAATAAGAAAAATGAATGTTCTGAGTGCTTTCTATGCTCTAAACAGCATGCTGTTTTAAAAAATGATCTCCTTTAATCACAATCCCATTAAGGTGGTTCTGTTATTGTATTTATTTATAGATGAAGAAACTGAGGCTTATAGGGTTAAAATAAGTTATCAGACATCACATAGCTATTACGCCTATAATTCTATAATGGAAATATACTGCACCTACAACAGAAAATAGAAAACCCCTTCAGAAGATATATGTAGTATATAATGGAAATCATGCATTAACCAGGAATATTACCAAACTTTTAAAGGGAAGAAGAGAAACCATTTAAAAATTTGAACACCTACTATTCTATGTAAATGAATTTTCAAATTTTCTTAGAATGTGAACACAAGTACATAACAATGACCTTATGCTACGTGTATACTCTGAGAAACTTATTTTGTGTGCTAGTTATTGATGAGATGAAAAGTGACTATTTTTATTGACTTTGTACATAATATTTAGGTTTTTAACTAAATAGTGCATCATTTTGACTTGAAAGACACTAACGACTTTTGGAAGAAATAACTTTCCAACCTTTTATTATATATGCCATGCACACACTGAGTGACAGTCCATAGCAGCAGTGGCCAGTTAAAGATAATGGAAGCGTTTCTACAGGTCAGAGCCAGAAGCTAAGTTCCGTTAGCTGGTAATATGCACACCCCACGTAGAGAAAGTCTGCCACGGGCTGTGTAATACAACAGGGCTTCACTCTGTCGACACTGTATTTATATACAATGATCAAAATAATAAGTACACAAAAATTCCGGCTACCAAAAAAAAAAGCCCTGAATTCTAAATATTTCCAGTCACTATGCCTAGAAAGGTGAATATGAAAATCTCTGCTTTGAAATCAGACTGGTCTCAGTAATAGCTGCTTAGGCATTTGTGAAACCAAGTCCAAATGGCAGTTATTTCATCAAGAATAACATGAACACAGGGCTTAAAAAGAAGTATGACCTTAGTGAGATCTTCCCAGACTACCCCACTTAATAAATACGAAAGTACATGTAAATAAGTGGAATTGGGTACAGAATATTGCAACAGCAAAGAAAGTGGTGATTTAATAGTTTAATAGTTATCTCCAAATAGCCAGCAGAGCAAATTTCAAACGTGCAGAACAATGAGTAATGGCCAATGTGGTGATGGTGAGTAGGTTTATTTCCTTGATGTGTATTAATATTGTATAGGGACCAGCAGTTAGCGTAATGGCTATGTCACTGGACTCCCATGTAGTCGACCGCGGTTTGAGTCCCGGACCCGGCAGCTTAAACTCACGCCAGGCGCGTGTGCGTGCGTGCCCAAGATCCCGAGAGGAGAATGGAGGAGAAGGGATTGCAGCATGGCCATCCCCCCTGGGGGGTGATTTCTCGCTTTCTGTCTCTCTGTCTCTCTCTGTCTGGCGAGCGCACGCGCCCTATGGCACAAACCTCTCCAAAAAAAGAAAAAATATTGTATACATACTCTGAAGTCCAACACTGTACCTCACAAAGATGTACGATTACATGTAAATTAGAAATTACAATAAAACTATTATATAAAAAAGTCCAAATACATCCCTAACTCCCTGGTCACTGTCCCTCTTTCATTCTCTTCCTGAGCACACTCTATGAGCTAATATATTGTACAGTTTACTTTATGTTTTGTTTGTATGTTTATTTATCCACCAGCAGATCCCTCCACCGGCATAGGCCCAGGAAGGCACAGAGTTCTCTGTTTCGTATCCAGCTATAGTCCCTGACCCTAGAACAGAGCCTGGCACAGTATAGGTGCCCAGTAAATAAAGGAATGGTTAAATTTTGGGAATAGGAAATGTTATAAAGCATCACCTGTGCCTTCTTTTAGATAAAAAGCAGTTAACTAAATAACGCATCCTCTTAAATGGTTATAATACTTGCCTAGTTCAGAAAGCATATACTAAAAATTAAACTAATGCATAACTACAAAAAATTTTTAAAGGGCTGAAGAATGTTAAGAATTAACATAACTGTAACATTAGTAATAGTAAATAAGAACACAGGGAAAAAGGTGAGAAATGTAACCCTATCACATTAATTTCACCTGCATGCTATGTCCAGAGTAAGCAAATCTTAGTGATGACCGCAAATATGACTGAAGTCGAACAGAAAGAGAAGTGAATGAGAGACAGTAAAAAATAAAACCTAAGAAAAATTCCCTTTTACCAGAAACAGTACATGAAAACAGAAAAAACACTCAGTTAAAGTAGCTTAAAAAAAAAAAAAGGAAGGCAAGAAAAAATTGGTAGTTAAGAGTAAAAAATTTAAGAGCAAAGCTGCCATTCTACAATAAAAAACTGAGCCACAGAGGTTTTGCAGCCATTCAAATACCAAAGAGTACATTTAAACACTCACAAATAAAATGCCTCTTAAAGTCAGAGAGGCCTTAATGGATCCTAGCACGGCTATGGAAATGGTTATCTCTTATATTTACCTTAATAAAAAAAAACCTGTAGCTACAGACTTTCCAGTAGGTGCTGATCCCTGTCTCTTTTTTCTCTTTGACTAAGACCCTTGTTACCCAGGAACTGATTCTATTTTTTAAGCAATGGAATGTTGCCATGATGAATTCCAGAGTAATCACTTTAAGTGGATGAATACTAGAAGCAGCAGATGGCATAATGATTGTCACTGGACTCTCACAGTTCAAGTCCCAGACCCAGCGGTTTAAAACTCATGCCAGGCACATATGTGTGCATGCCCATACTCCCTGGGAAGGTGATTTCTCACTTTTTGTCTCTGTCTCTGTCTCTCCGACAAGTGTGTGCACCTTGTAGCAAAAATCTCTCTCTTAAAAGATAAAAAAAAAATGGATGAATACTTATTTTCTAAAGATAGAGATATGTGTATTTTTTAATATTGTAATACTTAAGAATATTTATGGGTCTATAAATTAAAGCAGCTATAAATAAACAAATTTAAACATCCAGAAAAGTTAACTTTGAAATATGAGAATATCAGAATATTTAAGGAAAAACATTAATGAAAACAATGTAATAATATTAATGATTAAGGGGTAAAAGCAATATTTGAGCTGATCATTAGATACTACTCATTTTAATTTAAAACAGATTCTGTTCATGGTAACTATAATTTACTCTAAATAAAGTTAGTACTAATTTTAAACAGTAAAGTTTAAAATAAAAATTTACGAATAAAGTAAATTGTTCTTGATTATCCTAATTACATTTGGAAATGGCTGTTCTAGGCCATTTATCTTTAAACAGAGGTAATTCATTAAGTTAGGCTTTCATTAAGAAATACACATAGGGACCAGCAGATGGAATAATGGTTATGTTGCTGGATCTCCACATGATCGACTGTGGTTTGAATCTCAGACCCATTGGTTTAAAACGCACATTGGGTGTGTGTGCGTGAGTGCCCTAAATTCAAAGAGTATAATGGAGGAGAGGGACAGTGGCATGGCCATCTCCCCTGAAGGATTATTTCTTGTTTTCTGTTTCTCTGTCTCTGGCAAGTGCACATGTGCTATAGCAAAAATTTCTCTCAAAAAAAAAAAAAAAAAAAAAGAGAGAGAGAGAGAGAGAGAGAGAGAGAGAAATGCATATAAAGGTCATTCCAGCACACCACCTCACTTTATTGACAAATCAGCTTCAAACACTATTTGGTCAGTGAGATTGCAACAAACAGTATTAGCACTTAACAACTGATTTTTAGATATACATAAACCACATTAATTGTAATATTTCACTTAAACAATAGATAGTAATAAACAGAATTAAAAATGTATACTCAAATTATTAACTCATGTATCCAATACTTAAGTTACCAATTTGTCTATCCAACAGTTTACACAAGTTTGAGATAGTACAATTGAGACTATTTTGTACCAACTTAGGTGACGTGTGGCGTAAACCTAAGACGTGATCATGATCTGTACTGTCAAATGGGTTTCTAGAAAGTGCTGTCATTTAAAAAAAAAAGTTTTATTTTTCTTTTAAAATATTTTAATTCTAAGACTTAGTTCATCATCAGGGGAAAAAAGTATGGTAGCATTCTTTTAGTAAAATGATCAGCTCTACAAAATAGAAAACAAAAACATACTCACTGACAAATCTGGAATTTAAGAGAACTTAAACAGGAAAAAAATAATAACCACTGAAGGAAAATTTTACAGGAAGCTGTTGGGAAAGTCATGATGTATTTTTCTGTGTGAAAATGCACATGACTTTCCTGATGATCCAATATATAAAATATGTGATAATTTAAGGAGAGATATTCATTTCCTCAGAAAATATTTGCCTTGAAGCTTACAGAATAAGGGAACCTTTACTCACCAAACATGGGCATGGTGCTTTTTCAGACCTCATATAATGTAACTCTCTCTACATGCTTATGAAATATATCAGTCTAAATTTCAAATGAGTGGATAATAATCAGATCTACCAAATAAACCTCAGGTTTTCTATGAAGAAAATCGGTGAAGCGTAATCATAGAGCATAATCCATACAGTCAATTGTCTTATGATTTCTTCTAGAAATTTAGTGATAGAAGTGAAATTAAGGGTTCCACAGAACTAGAAGTATTATAGAGTTAAAGGTCTTGATATTAAATTATTCTATCAGCAAATTTACCTAAGGTTCTTTAAATATCATTCTTTAGAAATAGAAAGAAATAAAATTAACAAAAAATAAAGACCAGTCAAAGTGACAAAATTTTACCATGACTTTCCCAAACACCCAATTTAGTATATCGTAAGATACTAGACCGAAAGCCAAAACTAAAACAAGAAGCTTAAGGTGGAAAAGGCTGGCATATTCATTCCCAAAAGGTACTATAATTTTGGCTTTCGTATATTTCCAAAGAAAGGAAACTTTCTAAATAAACCAAGGGTTAGTCTACCTATTACACAGAATAATGTTTTTATTCACTAGTAAGTCACAAGCACTTAGAACAGTGTTGACCACCTAAGAGATCCTTAAATAAATGACTAATAATGTAGTCCAATTCTTGAGGTTTGGGCTACCTTATAAAACATATTTTTTTAAAAAAAAGATGAGCATTGGTATCACTTGTGAGATGAATAGTATTAAGATAAGTCATGAACCCTCTCATTTATAATAAAATAACATGACCCAAGAAACTGTAACATCCTCTTGTAAAATTCCAGGCAAATGAAATGATCTATATTCAAAGTTTTGGGCCTTAAATTAATTACTTTCATCAAGTTTTCCAAATTATTATATACCATAGAATCAGAGAGTTGGCAGGGATAGCAAAGACCATCCAATTTAATCCAACCTTCATTTCACATATGAGATTGCAATTTCTTCATTTGAAAGTTTAACATATTTCACGTTTTACAATTAAAAAAAAGTATTTATAAAATTCGAGTCTAAACACAAATCTCAAATTTTTTCATTCCTAAATGACAAATGTGAAAAACTTCAAATAATGTTCTGCCTCCCCTTCAAAAAAAGAGCAATGTTATAAAATAGGAAGCATCAAGAAAGAATTTGGGAACATGCAGAGGAAACATGAGTAAAAATAAAACTAATATTTTTAAAAATCAAGAAAATTTTAAATATTTTAAAAATGTTATTCATATTTTTGTTTGTTTGTTTGTTTGTTTAATCTGATGAGAGAAAGAAAGCAAGAATGCCAGTTGCCAGGTCTGGGACTCAAACTGCAGTTGGCCATGTGGGAGTCCAGTGCCTTAACCAGCATGCTACCTGCAGGTCCCAAACATCAAGAAACATTTTAAATGGCAGTGAACATTGCAACAGAAAGGGTATTTGTTTATTTCAAATAAGTAAGAAAAAATACATTATTCCAGTGAAACAAGAAAGGACAGAGGGCAGAGTAATCCTTTTAGTTGAGTCATCATTGTCAAAACTATCTGGAAATCAGTATTTCTTCCCCTTACACTAGTAATACATTAAAGCGTATTATTTCTGAGAAATATTGTGAAAAATGAGATAAGATATACTTTAATCTTACCAATACCAGCATACTAGAATCTTTGCATTTAAAGTTATCAGTTAGCCTAAAACAGAAGTTTTCTTCTAAACTGAAAAAAGTGATTTCACTTGGAAGAAACATTTAAGTTATAATAGAATAAACATTGTTAAAAATTGGACTTACTGGGATAGAGATTTTTTTCAAATTACATTCCTTCTCCAGGAGCTCATATACATACTTCGTGATGATCTAAGGAGGAGAGAAATAACATAATGCCTTTCATTATCAAAACTGATATAAATTTTTATAACTACTGCAGGTTATTGTTCTGAGTGAATATCTTTTTATCTTGGAAACTACTGATTATCTAAAATGGTTTTTTTCCCATGGCTCTGTAAATAACTACAGACCTTAGAACATGTACTAAAGATTAGGATGGTTAATATAAACTCACAAAAATATACAAGACTCTCCCTTTCTCAGAGTGACACTCTGAAAGCCTGTTTTCTTTCTTCAATGTCTCCATAATCTGTTTCCCCTAGAATTTCCATATAGATATTATATTTAATATAACACCTTAGTGATTCTGAATCTCAATATCCCTTTTGTATCCACTGAATCAAGAGGAAAACATTAGAGGTACTATAAATAGGAAAGGAAGCTGATCCAATTTTAGTGGGGAGAAACATGGTTTCAAATCTAAAGATGCTCACATCCTAATTCCTGAAACTTGTGAATATATTATGTTATATGGTAAAAAAAAAAAAAAAAAAAAAAAAAAGGCTAGCAGATATGATGATTCAGGTTAAAGACCATGAAATAAGGCGATTATTCAGGGTGAGTCCAGTGGAATTGTCACAAAAAGTTCATGGTAAACATGTATTATGAAAACACTGTATGCCGATTTAAAAAAAATGTACACTAAAATAAACCTGTACTTTAATTCCATTTTCTCATGAACTTTTAAAAGTCTTTTTGTACAAATTTTTAAGAATAGAAGACTATGGGCTGTCAGGTGGTATGGTGGTTAGGGGCTTGGACCTCCCTCATGGTCGACCACAGTTTGAGTCCTGGACCTGGCAGCTTGCTTTCTCTTTCCCTCGTTCGCTCGCTCTCTCTCACTCTCTGTCCCTCTCTGGTCGAAAGGAAGGAAGGAAGGAAGGAAGGAAGGAAGGAAGGAAGGAAGGAAGGAAGGAAGGAAAGAAGGGAAAGAAGAAGGAAGGAAGGAAGGAAGGAAGGAAGGAAGGAAGGAAGGAAGGATCATTCTTTTTAAAAAAAGAATAGAAGACTAGGAAAGAACAGTGAGTCAGGAGATGAAAAGTGAGACTCAACTGGCTATTGCTATCTTTCATGGAGGAAAAAGGTGACCACAGCTAACAAATGTGGTAACCTCTCGAAAGTAGAATAACCTTCAGTTTACAGCCTGTAAGAAAATGAGTCCTCAGTCCTACAACTGCAGGGAACTGAATTCTGCCAACCACCCAGGTAATCAGTCAGTAGATTTTCTCCTGGAGCCTAAAACAGCATGTCCACATGTTTAGTCTGGTGAGACTCATACTATGCCTGTGACCTAACAAAATTTTAATGTAATACATTTGTGTTGTTTTAAAGCACTAAATTTAAGGTGATTTGTTATAGCAGCAAGAGAAACTAATACACTATGTTTATTAAGGAAGACAAAGAGGAAAGAAAGTGACTTGAGAATAAAAGCAAATACTCAACAGTAGTTTTAACATTCATCTTTAGGTGTGTTTCTACCTTCCAAAATATTACCTTGGCAAAAATATCTTAGAGAATAATTTTAGCCACAACATAATTAGAAGTCAAATTTTATAAAACAAAATCAAATTTTTCGTTTGTTTTAGAAAATTAAGATATTCTGTCAATTGCTGTGGTACTGTCTTCTGTAATCTAAAATAGATTACTTACCCTGCTTTCTTCAAGGAGTCCAAAATTTTTTCTTCTATGTGTATGTATTAATTTCATTTTAAAAACAGTATATTAGGACCAGCAGTTAGCGTAATGGCTATGTCGCTGGACTCCCACGTAGTCGACCGCGGTTCGAGTCCCGGACCTGGCGGCTTAAACTCACGCCGGGCGCGTGTGCGTGCGTGCCCAGGATCCCCAGAGGAGAATGGAGGAGAAGGGATTGCGGCGTGGCCATCCCCCCTGGGGGGTGATTTCCTGCTTTCTATCTCTCTGTCTCTCTCTGTCTGTCTGGCGAGCGCACGCGCCCTATAGCAAAAACCTCTCCAAAAAAAAAAAAAAAAAAAAAAAAAAAAAAAAAAAAAACAGTATATTATATGTATGTTAGAACAACTTTATTTTGGCTGGCAATTAATTTCAAAAGCTGTAATACTACATTAGAACTAGGTAATAATCGGTAGTTATTAATCTAGTAAAAATTGTATATTTCCATGTAGTGGTTACAGTTATGGTCATTAAGCCTACCAGAAGGTAGAAGTACTGTAGACTTGAACAAGTAAAATAAAAATATATAGGTCCTTGGGACCAGCAGTTAGCGTTATGGCTATGTCGCTGGACTCCCATGTAGTTGACCGTGGTTCGCGTCCCGGACCCGGTAGCTTAAAACTCACACCGGGTACGTGTGCATGTGTGCCCAAGATCCCGAGGGGAGAATGGAGAAGAAGGGATTGCAGCGTGGCCATCTCCCCTGGGGAGTGATTTCTCGCTTTCTATCTCTGTTATATAAGGAACAAAATGATTAGCCTGTCATTTCAAGACAAAGGGCTTAACTAAATGAAATCAGCTAAAATAAGTGGCTCAGCATTTCTGAAGATTTCCTATCTGTGAAATCATGAAATACGCTTCACATTTAAAGCAACAAGAAAAGCTTCCCTTTCTCTTCCCACCTTTCTATGGTAGGGCAAAATGTCCCACCTCTATGCTCCTCTGGACATTACTGAAATTAGCTAATACACTACTTTGATTTTATTTACGTGTTACTTGACTAGTGTTAGAACACTGTGATTTGGGTATCTACCTTGTTCCTCTTCATATTCACAGGATAATGTCTAGCACAATGAAGATACTCTAAAATGGTAAATAAATTCTCCGTACTGTCCATCCTGCTACATTTTTTTGAGGGAGATAAATGTATCAGATTTAAAAAAAAAAAAAAAAAAAAACACCTTTCTAATTGCTAAATCAAGGCTTAGGAAGAAAGCATAAGGATTCATTCATTGCTTTCCAGATTGCATAGGACTACAATCTGCATTTAGAAAAATTTAAAAAATGAAAAGATAGTTTCAAAAAGAGATGGAAAAAGTATTTCTGTCCAGACATCATCTGTGTTCAAATATTCCCTGGAAACTGCTCATAGATGGAAAAGAAAAGGCTTAAGAAACTACGTCTGATCTAAAATTATATTTTTATTCTAATAAAGACACAGGACCTTCTGGTTTTAGTCCTATGTATGAAGAGCTAGTAGTCACTCTTGACCTTAGAAAAGTAAAAATAGCTGAACAAACTGAAAGTCAAGAACTGTTTTGAGACCTACCAGAGAACCACGCTTTCAGGGAAAAAGACTGTCATGAAAACAAGAGAAAGTCAAGCAGATATGGAGAATCACAGTGTGCAGTAAGGCAAAAGCCCAGGAGCAGAAGTCCTCAGCTGCAGACAGCACTGCAGTGGGAACAACTTCAACTGCAATTGATTAATTGCTGGAGATTCAGTGTAGACTATCACAAAGAGTTAAAACAAACAAACAAACTAGGAAAGGGTTCAGTTTCAAAAGGGAAAGTCCTTGAATTTTTGTGATTTTTGTCTCTCCAGGAGCCCTACTAGGTTCTCACTGAGAAGACTGCAGGAAATCCCAGCTCCTGCTTTCAGCAAGGGAAGGGAAAGTGAACCATTTTGAAATACACCAGAGCTCTCTTGTCCTAAATAAGGCCTGACTTTAAGGGAAACTATATTTTACCAGAGCCTAACTGACCTGGGGTAAGGGAAATGGCTGATTAGCTCAGGCTCAGTAAAAGCTAGAGATCTATAATCCTAAAACTACAGAATGAAGCCCTGGCTCCCACCCCCGCCCCAAATTATCACATCGATAGGGTCGTATAAAATACAAGGGGTTTAATGTTGACAGCCCTAGACTCACACTCTACTTAAGGTCTACAGAAAACCAAGGACAATCAGGGAGACTAAAAAGGATACAAGAGGAGATTTTGGCCTCCAACACCCAGCTATAGCAAACAGTAAACATAGCTTAACTCTTAGCTAGATAAACATCAATCCTGGGAACCAGCAGTTAGCGTAATGGCTATGTCGCTGGACTCCCACGTAGTCGACTGCGGTTTGCGTCTCGGACCCGGTGGCTTACAACTCACGCCGGGCGCGTGTGCGTGCGTGCCCAAGATCCCAAGAGGAGAATGGAGGAGAAGGGATTGCGGCGTGACCATCCCCCCTGGGGGGTGATTTCTCGCTTTCTGTCTCTATGTCTCTCTCTGTCTGGCGAGCGCACGCGCCCTATAGCGAAAAACCTCTCCAAAAAAAAAAAAAAACATCAATCCTCATACTAAAGAACCTCATTTATCTCAGTTCCTTTTACCTGATAGATACATCATGTCCAGATCTCAATGAAAAGGTATCAGGCACGCTAAAAGGCAACAAACCAACCAGCCAACCAAAAATTCACCAAAGGCTAGAGACAAACCAGGCATGAGAACTAGACTGAAGTATGGCAGAGTTATTGGAATTGTATGACAGATAATTTAAAACAACTACAATTAATTTCTTAAGGGCTTTATTGGGAAAAGTGGGTAATATACAAGAACTGGTAATGTAATCAGAAACATGGGAAATCTAAGATAAACAATCAAAAGAAAATGCTAGGTCAAAACCACAGTAACAGAAACCAAGCATGCTTTTGATGGGCTTGTTGGTAGACTGAACATGGCTAAGAAAGAATCAGTGACTTAAAGGTTTCTCCATAGAAACATCCAAAACTTAAATGTAAAGAGAAAAATAAGAATAAAAGACACAATAGAAGATCTGAGAACTGCGGGAAAATTACAAAAGGTCTAACTATGCATTTTGATGATACAAGGTGGAGAAGAAACAGAGGACCTACTTGAAGTTAAAATGAATTCAATTTGTTTGGTTAATGACAAACACAAAATATCAGATCCAGGAAGTACAAAGCAAATCAAACAGAATAAATACTCAGAAATGACATCTAGCCATATTACATTTACACTTTAGACAAAGGAAAAAAGACTAAAGACAAGGAAAAATTTTGAAAGAATCAGATAATGAGGGAGGTAAGCCAGGTCCACCTTATCTACAGATGAACAAGAGCAAGAACTATATAATACACAGGACTTCCCCTAAAAACCAAGAACTCTCAGCAATGACTTTTAACTTCTCTTAGCAAGCAAGAAGAGTGACGGGACCAGCAGTTAGCGTAATGGCTATGTCACTGGACTCCCATGTAGTAGAACGTGGTTCGCGTCCCAGACCCGGTGGCTTAAAAACTCACGCAGGGCGCGTGTGCGTGCGTGCCCAAGACCCTGAGAGGAGAATGGAGGAGAAGGGATTGCGGCGTGGCCATCCCCCCTGGGGGGTGATTTCTCGCTTTTTGTCTCTCTGTCTCTGTCTGTCTGTCTGGTGAGCGCATGTGCCCTATAGCAAAAACCTCTAAAAAAAAAAAAAGGGTGAAATAAAATAGTCAGGGGTAAAATTAAAAAAAAAAAAGAAACAAAAAAGTTCTGTACCATATGAAAATAGCCTTCAAAAGTGAAGGAGAAACAAAGGCTTCCTCAGACAAACAAAAAGCGAGAGTTTGTTTTTGTTTTGTGTTTTTGCTAGTAGATCTGCCTTGTAAGAAATGTTAAAAAGTCATTTCAGACAGAAGGAAAATAACAGGTCAGAAATTTAGATCTATAAAAACAGAACAGTATTAAAGAAAGAAAGAAAGGTGAATAAAACGTTTTCTTCTTATTCTTAATTGGCCTAACATATACTAGTTTATTTAAAATAACAATGGCAATAATGCATCAATATTTGGTGATGATAACTTTGAGATAAGTAAAATGAGTGACAGCAATGTTATAAGTGACAACAGGGAGGAACTGAGAATATTCTGTTAATGTTACTTAAACTACCCAGGAAAGATCTAGTGTTAATTTTTAAAAAGGCACTGGAGGAAAAAAACCTACACCGGGTTATTTTCCCAATGTTCTTTTGAGTCCTAAGAAACAGTCATGTGGATAAAATTAAATGAATCCACAATTTGAGAGATAGGAAAATAATTTCAAGATTATATATTCATGAAATAAATCCCTTGGCTACCCAAACAGTAATGCCCAACAAGGAATTAAAATCTGACTAAACTTTTTGTTCTAGCTCAGGGTTTCTCCATCTAGGGATAAAGGGAAATTTTTAAAAGAAGAGCAGTGATGATCAAAGAAATTGTCCACAGAAACGGAAAAATGAAGTCTGATAAAAATCACTTCTCAATGGAGTACTTCCAACAGAAGCATATTCATCCTGCTATAAATTTACTCTTGACATTTATTGAGCACTTGATGTGTTTATCATGCACCTCATTCATTTCAACTTTACTTCTGGTTCTTAATTAGATAAGAAGCTAACATTGAGACCCTTTACTCTTGTAGAAGCACTGAAATTATTCTAGCAGATTATATTTTAAGGGGGTTGGGATAGGGTGACATTAAGAAGCTTCCTAGCAGGTACTTCAGACTCTGTTGAGTCTAGGTTTGAGAAACGAAATGAGATATATGATAACAGATACAATTATTGAGTCATCAAAGTCATGACACATTTTTGCATAGAAAAACACAGAAAAATCATGACTTTTCCAATGACCTAACAGATAGATTAAAAGGGAATATAAATAATTAAATAAAAATTTAAAGTTTACTTTGTTACTAGATAGTCAAGCTTCCTTTCTTTCTTACTCTGAAGAAAATTCTCTCCTTGGTAACAAACTAAAATCAATTCACAGCAATAGAAATTTTTATTTAACAACTTTATTAAATATAAAAGATAAAATATCTACAGTTCACCTATTATGAGAGTAGGCACTTCAGCCCAAGAGAACACAAACATCCATACATCATCAGTCCCACCTGTCCCTAGGGAAGAGACCTAAATGCTAAGAAAATTTTGACTTTGAATGTAAGGGTGACTGAACTGAACAAAAAGGAAAACTCAAAGAGATAAATATGTCGATGAAATTCTATACTTCCTGCAGTCAAAGAAAATCACAGAAAATGATCCAATAGATCATGTGAATTAGTAAAATATGAACTAAACTTAAAAAATTATATTTAAAAATATTCTTAAATATTTTAAAACATTTTAAAAAATAAAAACTAAAACTTTTAAAGCTTTTAATTTAATTTTTAAGTGACTTTACATTAATTAACTGTTACCTAGTAGAAACTAGTTCACATTAATGGAATGAAATTTAAAAATTTGACATTAATGCAGAGACGTGACATTTCACTCTCACTTCTTTGCTATAAATAATTACATACATGTTGTTTATGTTAGACACTCATAAAACAGGTGAAAACAGTGCAGTTTTACACATGCATCTTTGACACTGTTCATTTGGGAAGCCCTGATTTCACAAATAAGCCAACAGAAGTCAATCTGCTCAGTCTGATATGATAATAATAATAAGTTTGAAGTATTATGAGAATTCCCAAAATGTGACATAGAGACACGAAGTTAGCGCATGCTGTGAGAAAAATGGAGCTTGGACCAGCAGATGGTGTAATAGTTACGACATAGGACTCCCACATAGCCAACTGCAGTTCAAGTCCCGGACCCAGTGGCTTAAAACTCACAATGGGCATGTGTGCATGCATCCCCAAAATCCAAAGAGGAGAATAGAGAAGGGATTACAGTGTGTCCATTTCCCCTGGGGGCTGATTTCTTGCTTTCCCTCTCTCTGTCTCTGTTTATCTGGCAAGCACACATGCCCTATAACAAAAATCTCTCTTAAAAAAAAAAAAAAAGAAAAATGTTGCTGACAGACTTGCTTGATGCAGGGTTGCAACCAACCTTCAATTTGTAAAACAATGCATTATCTGGGACCAGCAGTTAGCATAATGGCTATGTCACTGGAATCCCACGTAGTCGACCGCAGTTCGCGTCCCAGACCCAGTGGCTTAAACTCACGTCGGGCGTGTGTGCGTGCGTGCCCAAGATCCCGGGAGGACAAGGGAGGAGAAGGGATTGCGGCGTGGCCATCCCCCCTGGGGGGTGATTTCCTGCTTTCTGTCTCTCTGTCTCTCTCTGTCTGTCTGGCGAGCGCACGCACCCTGTAGCAAAAACCTCTCAAAAAAAAAAAAAGCATTATCTTTAAATTGCAATAAAATAAAATGCAATAAATAGTTATGACTCGTGTGTGTGTGTGTGTGTGTGTGTGTATATATATATATATATATACACACACAAAGAGAAAGAGAAAGTATATAAGACCTCACATATAAAATATGTCACTCTCCACTAAAAGGAGTTAGAGCTCTCTGGGCAAAAGGCTGAATCAACATCTGGAGCAGAGACAGTACAAGTCTGAAAAAAAAAATTTGCACCAAAAATTAAGAAAATACTGAAAAAGTGACTAATACATGTTAAAAGAAAACAAAAAATCAGCTTGATGAGGATTCTTCTAGTCAAATCTGGAATGATTTAGGCAACAAATAGTAATAACAATGAAATATAGAGACCGTCAAATAAAACAGAAATCCATGAATCGATAATGACATAAAGTAAAAAGAAAGTTCTTTCTTACAAAGAATGCCAATTAATACAGACAGAAGAAATAAGAGTTTAAAAATCATAGACGGAGGGGGCCAGCAGATGGCATAGCAGTTGTGTTGTTGGACTCCCACATGGCTGACCACAGTTAAAGTCCTGGACCTAGTGGCTTGAAAAACACGTTGGGTGGGTGCATGAGCACGCATGTGCACACGTGCCCAGGACGCCAGGAAGAGAAGGGATTGTGGCATGGCCATCCCACCTAGGGGATGATTTTGCACTTTCCCTCTCACTGTCTCTGTCTCTCTTTCCCCCTGGTGACTGCATATGACCAAAGGCCAAAACCTCTATTTAAAAAAAAATAAACAGCAAAAAAATAAATAAAATAAATTAATTAAAAAAAAAAACAAGACTGATGCTAAAATTAGTGAGCAAAAATTTTATAGTCTTGAGGACAGCAGATGGCATAGCAATTATGTTGCCGGACTCCCACATAGCTGACTGACCTTGGTTCAAGTCCCAGGCCCAGTGACTTGAATCTCATGCCAAGTGCGTGTGCGTGCGTGCCCAAGATCCTGGGAGGAGAATGGCAGAGTAGAGATGGAGGCATGGCCTTCACCCCTGGGGGTTGATTTCTCACTTTTCCTCTCATTGTCTCTCTCTTTCTCTCTCACTCTCTCTCCCTGGCAAGCACACGGGCCCAAAGGTAAAAACTTCTCAAAAAAAAAAAAAAAAAAAAGGTATAGTCTCATGTATCTTCTTCAAGATTACTTATTCATTACAAAAAGATAAGGTACTTCTGCCAAAAATACATAATCTTAATTGAATCATAAGAAAACATGACACATTCAAATTGAGGACCATTCTGCAAATGTCCTGCACTCCTTAAAAATGTCACAGTCAATATAGATTTAAAAAGAAAAAGAATTAGTTACAAGATAAAGAGAAATGAGTGATGCATGAACCTGGATTTCATCATAGACTTAAGAATGAACTATTAAGAGCATTATGTACAATTAGCAAAATTAAAACATGGCCTATGGTACTATTGTATTAATGCAAAATTTCCTGATTCTGGTTATCATGATATAGGTTGAGAAGTCTCACTCCCCTCCATGTCCTCTGCCACATGTTCCCCCTCGCTCTGGCCTCATGGGTAATCTATTAGTTTCTTATGCATCCTGCCGTGGTTGCTTTGAGTCAGTTTACAGTCATATGTCATGTAAGGATGATGTCCTGAAAATTGTATCCACAGTGATCTCATCATTGTGCCCACCTCTATAGTTAATGAACAGAATGTTCTTATTCTTAAAAAAGACAAGTCATTGACTGACCCTGTGGACTGATGATTAAGGGAGCTGGATCCCACACAGGATTCCCCAGAGGAGATTCAAGTCTCAACCCCAGTGACTTGAAAAACACACCAGGCATGTGTATGTGCTTGCCCCAAATCCCAACAAGGTGAAGAAATGGAGGAAAAGGGATTGCTTGTGACCATGCCCACTGAGGAGTGCTTTCTTCCTCTGCCCTTCTCTCTGTCTCTCTATATTGAGCATGTGCTCCTGCTGGTGAAAACAACAATATATAGTAGTAAATGCATGATATTTCCAACTTGTTCTCAAACGATTCAGAAAAATAATAATTAAATCAGCAACATACCATATATATGTTCCTTATAATTATAGAACTTTTCTGAAAGTGTGAAAGTATATCAAAACAAAAAGTTATTTAAAATTTGTCAGGTCATTCATATTTCTAGCTCACATGCTACTGGTATTACATCTTTTTTCATCATAAGTTATTTCAGTGGAAATATAGCAGAAGACAAATAATGTAATAATAATTTACTTTCATCAAAACATTTTAATGCCTTGAAATGTCATAACTATACTTGGGGATAATTTTCACACACTATTTATGGTCAAAATCAGGACTACTGAAGTAAGTCCCACAGTTTGCTGTATGTCCAGTGTTTATCTCCCGCCGAAAATTCTCTTAACTTCTGCCATGTTCTTCAATTCCCCAAAACTAAATTCAAATGCTATCTTATCTGAAGTTTTCACTGATTTTCCCAATGTACTCTGTGCCTTTCTGAATGTAATTTAGCATTCCATCATAATTATTTCAAACTCACTTTTATAAATTACAATGCACCTTAAAAACAAGAATTTTATCTTACTTTATTATAGTATCAACTTCACTGGAAATGTCCATCACTAAGAAAAAAAAATATGGTGCTTAAAAGTGCTTACAACTGTGGCATTGCACAGTTTACAAAATACTACTTTTAAAAACCCCAAAACTTTAAAAAATTAATTATGTATTAAAAACAAATTCACATGATTTAAAAATGAAAACAGAACATGATATAGGTTGAGAAGTCTCACTCCCCTCCATGTCCTCTGCCACATGTTCCCCCTCACTCTGGCCTCATGGGTAATCTATTAGTTTCTTATGCATCCTGCCGTGGTTGCTTTGAGTCAGTTTACAGTCATATGTCATGTAAGGATGGTGTCCTGAAAATTGTATCCACAGTGATCTCATCATTGTGCCCACCTCTAGCATGTACTTACAGAAATCTGAACACTACAGCCTACTATGCACCAAGGCCATATGATATCACCTATCACTCTTGAGCTAGACACCTATATAGTATGTTATTGTACTAAATGTTATAGGCGATTTTAATACAATGCTAACTATTTGTGTATCTCAGCCTAAAAATAGAAAAGGTATAGTAAACATATAGTATGAAAGATTAAAAATTGTATGCCTGTATAGGGCCTTTAACATAAACAAAGCTTTCAGGACTCATTTGCTCTAGGAGAGTCAATGAGTGAGTAGTGAGTAAACCTGAAAGCTTAGCACATTATTGTATACTACTATAGACTGTATAAACACTGTGCACTTAGGCTCCACCAATTAAAAAATGTTTTTCTCAGTAAGTTAACCTTAGTTTACTATAATTTTTTATACTATAACCTTTAAAATTTTTCTTTAAACTTTGACTCTTCTGTAACAACAGTTTAAATGCAAACACCTTGTGCATCTGTACAAAAATATTTGTTTTCTTTGTAACACTATTCTATACATTTTTTTCCAATTAAATTTTTTTTTTATTTTTAAATATTTTTGCTAAAAACTAACAAACACACGTTAGCCGGGGCACACTGCATCAGGATCATCGATCACTGTCTTCTACCTCCACATCTTATCCCACTGGAAGGGCTATGATGAACAAAACGACATGAGATTAAATCATGCACTGGAGAAAGTGATGCAATCAAAAAAGTAAGCACAAGATATGCAAAGTTAATGGAAAAATAGAGTTAAATGGGCTAGTCCATGGCTTGGTGACTAGGGTGGCTGGATCCCATATGGCCGATTGTGTGGTTTAACTCTTAGACCTGGCAGTTTAAGGAGCACACTGTGCATGTGTTTACATGTCCAAAATTCCAAAGAGAAAAAGAAATAAAGAAGGGATTGCAGTGTGACCATATGCAGTGGGAGTGTTTTCTAGTTAGCCCCACCACTGTCTGTCTGTCTCTGTCTTTCTCTGTCTCTCTCTCTAGCAAACACTTTATGTGCCCTCTGGCAAAATTTTTTAAAAATGGAATTAAACTATGAGTCTACTTTGTTGTCAAAAACATTTTTGAAATTCATGCCTTACTTTTCTCATAATAGGCATTTTCCACAAACCTTTTGAAGATTCTTTGTATGAGACAGCAGCTAGTATGACATGGCATACTGTTTTAAGTAATTTTTAAAGTAGGTCAAAGGATTATACTTAAATAGCAATGAAAAGTATAGTAAATACATAAACCAGTAACATAGTCATTTGTTATCAAGTACTATTTTCTGTACATAATTCCATTGTTACACTTTAATATAACACTACCACCATCACAACCACAAAGGTAATACCTTGGCCTGTGACCTGAGACTGTAATGGCATCAGGTGACAGAATCTGTTCAGCTCCATCCATTAATTATACAGGCCCCCAGTGTATGTGGGGTCTGTCACTGATCAAAACGTCACTATGTGGAGCATGGCTATAAGCAAAGAGTTATTTTTAAATTTTTCCGTTCTTTAAAAAACACACTATATCAGACATACTGTGTTTCACAATATACTCTTATTATTCTTTCTTATAGCATACTAAATGGAATGGAATTCAAAAGTTTGTGGAAAAAATTAAGTATGAGTTCATTTGATGCCAAAAAAATTTCTGAATTCAAAAGTTTGTGGAAAAAATTATGTATGAGTTAATTTGATGTAAAAAAATTCTGAAATCTAGTTTTCCATAATGAACATTTTCCACAAAATTTTGAAGACTCCTCTTATATTGTGTTACTTTAGTGCCTAAAATGTACTTTGGTGATCTACCCTCTCAGTAAAAGAGAACTTTTTCATTCTGTTTACTAATCATAGTATTCCATCATGTAGATGTATCATAGTTAAATCAATTTTTAAAATACAAATATTTATAAATACAAAAATATTTGCCACCAGAGAGAAACAGAGAGATTGAGAGAAGGAAAGTGAGAACGCACCCCTTTGGTAGGATGGTCACACCTCAATCTCTTCTTCTCCACATCTCCTTCCTTTCAGGATTCTGAGCACATAAGCACAGTCAGCCATGGGAGATCCAGTCACCTTAACCACCATCACCACCAGCTGGCCCAATCAGATTTTAAAATCTCTAATGCTTCTCGAAATACTCACAAAAACATATATAATCTTAAGCATTTTTTATTGAATCCTTTTAAAATTAAATGTGAATGAAATTATCTTGGGGCTCAGAATAATTTAAAACAAAGACCTTCCCTGTAAGTTACCCAACTACTTAAGGAACACCTTTCCCTCTTATTAGCGCATGTGTTCCATTTACCTCTCTCCTAGGAAGAGATGGAGGAAGAGACACAAGAAGGAACGGACAGAGGGAAAAAAGGAGGAAGGAAAGAAACGGAAAATTTCTTAATAATTAAGGCTTAATATTATTCAATAATGTCAGTTTGACTAAACCTAAAAAGGCTCCTCTAGCATCTTTACATTAAAGAGACTATGATATGAATGGCAATGAGTTGTCTAATTAGAACCAAAGCACATTTACCCTGGATGCATATCCTCTTAAGTCAGAACTACATCTTAAATTTCACTAAAATTATCTCCATCTCGTCCCTATTTTTCCCCTTAAAACCTTTTATACTTCATTCTCGGTGGGTACATTCTAAACCTTTAAAAAACCTTTTGAAGTAACTGCTTTTTCAGCGTATCTTTGAAATAAAATTCATTCCTCCAACTTTTCATTAGCATTCCCCAGGGTGCTACTCTGTATCCCCAGCTGTCCTTCATTTAGATCAGCTTCAGACCAGTTGTTCTCATATTTTCCTTTTACCTGCTCTAAAGAAGAGCCTTTATTCTATCCCATCCTTTCTTCCCCCAAATCAGATTCTTAAATAACTTAGAGCATCAGACTTGTAAATATATCCAACTAACTACTGCTATTTTTTCCTGGTGATTCCACAGGCACCTTAAATGACCAAACACGAACTGAAGCACCACAATGTGTTCAAATTGAAGCCATCTATACGCATCCAAAGCTGTTCTTCCTCTACTGTGTTCATCAGCTCTAGAAATGGCACTACCACCCTCCGAACCTCTCAAGCCAGAAGCCTAAGTGTCTTGACCTCTTCATTCTCCCCTTATACTCAGTCAAGTGCCTCATGATAATATGGGAATATCTCGATAACTCCCCACCTCTATCATGACCATTCTAATCTTGTCAGTGGGTCATTATGTCTCCCTGGTTTTCCTTTGGAAATAGTAGGCTCCCCAGTCATCTTGCTGTATCCATTTAGAACACAATGCCCTTCATATCCAATCGCTTCTTGGCAGATATTTTCCTCCTTTTAAAATGGCAAAGCTACTAGCTTCCCAGTGCCCTTAAAATAATAAGTCAAATCCTTAAATCCTGCAAGGTTCTACCAGATCCAGGTCCTGCCTATTTCTCAAGTTTAACCATCCACCACTCTTCTGATTTCTGTATTCTAGCCACACAAATTCTTTTAAATTCTCAGATGTATCAGGAGCTTTTCACTCCAGAGCCTTTGCATAATGTTGCTTTGCACGCTTTTCTCATTCTTTGCTTATTCAGTTTTAACACCTCCCTTGCTTGGCCCCAATCTATCCTCAAGACTAAGCTAAGAATCTTGCCTTCTTCCTTCCCAACACTTAGAGCATTAACAATGCCATTTTCAAGATCTGTCTTTGACACTAGACTTTAAGCTATTGAAAAAGTAGTAGCTGTACCTTATCTTATCACCCTACTCCCCACCTCTTCTTTTAAGAATCCCTGGCCATAGCCTATAGTCCTTTCCACAGTATTCTTTGCTCTGGTTTGAAAGGAAAAAATTATTTAATCCATACCATATCTTTTCTGTGATATATTCTATAAAGAGCACTGTTCTAGATTCATTTTCTGGCCATATAAATATCGGGTTTTCAGAAAAGACATGACACATTTTTGCACAGAAAAATATGTCATGATTTTTCTGATGATGTGATATATATAATTTTAGTTTTAATGCTAGGTATATACAGATGATTGGATATGAGACACCAGAGCCCAATTTTTTTGATTTCTGATAATAACAACATCCATATTTCAAAACCAAGAATAATGAAAATCTCATGGTCCTACACTCAGATAGTCAGGTCAGGCCTGCAGATAAGGAATCCTACTAACTTTTCCAATTTTCTTCTTTCCTTCACATTGTGTTAAACATTTCTTTTAAAATGGTCTCAAAGGTAAATTAACATGTTTGTATGATTTTGCTATTTTTTTTTTCCTAGCATCCTTAAGAAAACACAGTATAGTTCATACATCGAAGGTAGACCAGACATCGGACATGCAAATAATAAATTTCCTATAAATTATTTACCGTATCTGAGGAAAAGCACTGACATAAAAAAAAAAGGACCATACTGTGATTAGGGAGGAAAAATCAGGTGGAATGATGTAATTTTACCATCTGTCCTAGTGGCCTTTGCTATGCCATCTGATAGCGTGAAGTCATTGTGTGACAGAGATCCTATCAGCAACTATATTACAGATTTACACTGGCTCTTTATCTTTTTTTCAAAAGAAGATAATTATTCCCTCTGATGATAACAGAAATAAAATACTACTTTCACCACTCTCCCTTTACCTTTCCAGATGGAGAGTTTTAACAATTTAACAAGAAAAGTCTTTCTTCAGCTAGAAAAGAGGAAATTCTATTGACCATAATAATATACATTCCACTGGGAACTACTATTCTAAGAAAGATGAGCTATCTTAAGTCAAGAGATATACTCTCATAACCACTGCCATTGAGAGAGGAGAGGAAGAGAACAGTTTCCTCCAAAGTACCTGTTTCTACTACATCATGTGGAGGAACAAAAGAAAATACAATTCCATTAGATTTTAACTCACAGCCATAGCGGTTACTGGTATGTTGACTTGCCTTCCAGTGTAAACAACTAAATAACTGTGTAAAAAGGTACTAAACTGTTTCCAGCAGAGGAAGACAGGCAGTACAGATGTGTGATCTCTGAGAAGGAAAACAAAGGAGGCAAGCCCCATACCCACCTTCACTTTCTGCTTGGATTCAATTTCTGGGAAGCGGCCCAGGAAGAAGTTCAGGCAGAAAACTGAGGGCGTGCTGAGTTGAGGAGAAGTTGGAGTTCAGGGAAATTGAGACACTCAGAATTTATAGGGCATAATATCAAAAGAAAAGGGGGTTAGACAGGTCTCCACACAGTTTCTGGCCCGGCCTGGATGGCACAGGCAGTGGCATACTGAGCTACAGTGCTGAAAGCCACATGGTCCGCTGTGAGTTCAGGTCTGGAGCTGATCTGAAGGCATACTGGGGGTCTGCACCCACGACCCTTCAGGAGCTGGGGAAAGGGACTGAAGTGTAACCACACTCTAAGACGCTCTCCCCTCTCCCAGCTCTTGCCTTCTCATGAATAAATAAATAAAATAAATCAACTTTAAAAAATAAGATTTGGGAAATCACAGGTTACGTGGTGGTTAAAGTGCTGGACTCTCACGTGGCCAATTGTAGTTCAAATCCCAGACCTGGAATCTTGCTTTCTCATTTTCCCTCTCACTCTCTCTGTTTCTCTCTGGTGAATAAAAATGATAATAAAAATAAATAAAATTAAATAAATAATTCTTAAGAAAAGAAAGAGTTTTTCTTAAGTCTTTGGCTGCATTCAGCTGTGCATGCATAGGGTGAAAATACAAAAGGCTTGGGACCAGCAGTTAGCATAATGGCTATGTCGCTGGACTCCCACATAGTCGACCACGGTTTGAGTCCCGGACCCAGTGGTTTAAAACTTATGCCGGGTGTGTGTGCGTGCGTGCCCAAGATCCTGAGAGGAGAATGGAGGAGAAGGGATTGAAGCGTGACCATCCCCCCGGGGGTGATTTCTCACTTTCTGTCTCTGTCTCTCTCTGACTGTCTGGCGGGCACACGCGCCCTGCAGCAAAAACCTCTCCAAAAAAAAAAAATACAAAAGGCTAGACAAAGAAAACCACTGGGGCAAAATTACTGGAGCACTTCAAGCTTAAGGATTTCTACAGCTCACATAGAACTAGGAGACATTCCAGTTCCAGTCACCCAGAGTACAAAGGCTCCACCCACTACTCAGGGTATTCAGTAATGACCTCGGAGAGGGCACACCACATATGAGAGCTAAACGAGCTGTGGAGAAATAGCTACTCTAGAATCATGTTAGAAAAGCTTAGAAACAAATCTCCAAATGATCAAGTCGCTCTCTGAGAAACAGCTGTTGCCCTGAAAAAGCACTATGCTTTGGGACCAGCAGATGGTGGAATGGTTACGTCGTTGGACTACCATGTAGTGGCTGCTGTTGGAGTGCCGGACCTGGCAGCTCAAGACTCATGCTGGACATGTGCATATGTGTGCCCAAGATCCCAAGAGGAGAATGGAGGAGAAGGGATTTTGGCGTGGCTACTCCCCCAGGGGGTGATTTTTTGCTTTCTGTCTCTGTGTCTCTGGTGAGCATATGCACCCGATAGCAAAAATCTCTCTTAAAAAAAAAAAAAAAAAAGCGCAACATGTTTTAAAGGGTGACAATATCCAGACACTCACCCACATATTATTTATAATGTCCATCACCCAATATGAATTATAAGAGATATTCCCAGAACAGGAAAATGTGATCCATAACCAGGGAAAAAAATTGGTCAACCAAAACAGACACAGAATTAATAGGAAGTAGAAATTAGGAGACAAGAACATTAGGTCAGTCGTTATAGTGTTCAAGACATAAAGAAAAATATGAACATAATGAGAAAATAAATGGGAAAAAGAGTAAAAAATACGTAAGTGCCAGAATGAAAAAATATAATACTTGAAACAATAAAGACAGTAGATACGTTTAACAGCACATTAGAGTACTGCGGAACAGGTCAACACATGTCAAGATAGAGCAAAGAAAACTGTCCAGAATGAAAGAAAACACTGAAAAAATGAGCAGTGCCTCAGTGATTTGTGGGACAATGACAAGCAATTTAACAGACACGTAATTAGAGTAGTGTGTGGGAGAGAAAAAAATATTTGAAGAAATAAGGGCAGATTATTTCGCATTTTGATAAAAACTATAAATCCACAGATCCAAGAAGCTCAACAAACAGAATAAGCGATAAGAATAAGAAAAGAACCCCAAGGTACTTTCATAATCAAATCACTAAAAACCAGTGATAAAGAAAAAAATCTTAAAAGCAGCTGGGAAAACCACACATTACAAAGAGGGGAGCCATGATGAGAAATACCACTTGCTACTTCAATGAAATAAGCCAGAAGAAAGTGACACAATACCTTAAAAGTAATCTAACAGAGGGGGACCAGCAGTTAGCATAATGGCTATGTCGCTGGACTCCCATGTAGTTGACCGCCGTTCGCATCCCGAACCCGGTGGCTTAAAACTCACGCCGGGCGCGTGTGCGTGCATGCCCAAGATCCTGAGAGGAGAATGGAGGAGAAGGGATTGTGGCGTGACCATCCCCCCTGGGGGGTGATTTCTCGCTTTCTGTCTCTCTGTCTCTTTCTGTCTGTCTGGCGAGCGCACGTGCCCTATAGCAAAAGCCTCTAAAAATTTTAAAAAAAAAGGTAATCTAAAAGAAAAAAAAAAATAGCCCATCACCTGGAATTCTGCACAGGGTGAAAATATCTTTCAAAATGTTTCCAGATAAACAAAAGCCAAGAAAATTAATTGCCAAACTGGTACAAGAAATATTATGGAAAGTTCTTTAAGCTAAAGGAAATGATTCCAGATGGGAACTCAGATATAGAGAGAAATGGAAATACAATGTTAAAAGACTCTTGTGTTATATGTGAAATGGTGTATTTGTATTTGAAGATAAATTGTGGCAAGTTAAAAAATGCACATCACAAGTTTCTTCACAACCATTAGTAAAGTAAGGGAGCATTATAGCTAGTAAGACAATGGAAAAGGTTATGTGAATTATAATAAAATATACAGTAAATTCAGGTAGATCCATCACTTTTAGCTAAGATCTTTTTATGAGGGAAGGGATAAACTTCTACTGAAGTGTGTAATATACACCAGGTCTACTTCTTTTGCACAAATATTAACTATGTCTGTTCTAAAACTAAAGCACCTGAGAAATTCAGTAATACAACTCTGCAAAAAAGTAATAGATTGCTACTTAAGTAAAATATAAATAATTTTTACTAAATTAAATGATAATTTTTATCAGTCAAATCTGACAATATCAGGGTGGGAATCACTAAAATTTAAATTAAGATTCAACTGTATAAATTTTTCCCCATGTATGAGTTAGAATATAAATAAATTCATTTCTAATACAATTCAGGACATTTTAAAAACATATTTTATTCCAGGAAAGACCTAACAGGGAAAAAAAAAAAAAAAAGCCCTCTATTTCTAAAACCCATACAAGAAACAAAAACACCTTTACAGTGAACACACGATTTAAAAACATAAACACTGAAGGCTTATTTATTATTTTAATGAATACATGCTAAAAAGATTACTTGTCAATAAAAGATTTCTTAAACTGAAAAAAATGTACCTGCCATTTTACAGTTTAGTATTTTGGTTCAATAAAGCAAACAAAGTAAAAAAAAAAAATTACCTTAAATATAAAATAATGTAACATCAGTGATATCTGAAAGCTATTTTTACTATATACAATATTTTGCTTTGGATAGCCTCACCAGCTGGTATCATTTGCCCAGAGAGACAGCTGTTTTTTAAAGTTTCCCTATCTCAGCACGTTTCCAACTGTCAGTTCTAACCGTATGCAATCCCGTAGTGACAGAATACTTTAAGAGAAATGGCTCATTAACTTGAATCTACGAAGTCCACTCTCTTCAGTGAATTCAAATTAAACCAACAGACAAGCTAGCTCATAACAGAATTCCCCACACATTTTTGTTCTTCTTTTGCACTGTAGACTCAGAGTAAAATATTCATGCCATCTAGTATAAAATCTTTTGCTCAACCCTTGCACTGACATACAAGAATAATGGAACTATATCTTCAAAAATTATGAGTTACAGAGCTATTTGCATAAATGAGAACTTCCAAATAAGGAATTTCCTTTGCAATGTAAATACATGGCTTACGACTCTACAGACACTAGTTTGGACAATAAAGTTCAAATTTAAACTGTGCAATGGGTTGTTAGAAAATTTCTGGTCACAACTCTAAGACTGATCAGGCAGCCCTATAAGAATCAGGTAAGTTAATGAATACAAAAAAGTATTTAAAAAAATTGAAAATCAGTTTTGTTCTTTTTATCAACCAAAGTAAGTCACCTTTATAAATTACTTGAGAAGGATGACAACAAAATAAGCATGGCTCATCTGAGGCCGATGCATACAGCATATATGCACATCATAAGCAAATCGCTGAATAAAAATCACAGTCATCTGAGAAACTGGAACCCTTGTACATTGTTGGCGAAAGTGGAAAACCAGTGCAGCCACTGTGGAAAAAAACAGTATGGCGCTTTCTCAAAAAAGTAGAAAATGCAATCACTATACGATCCAACAATCCCATTTTCCTCAAAACTGAGATCAGAATTAATGTGCTCAGAACACTAACATTAGCTTACAGTTGGGCAAATGATCTGACACAAAGTCTATTTCATAATAAAGTGCCAAATGTCTCATGTAATTTATTAAATATTTTACTGAGAGTGCTATTCAACAGCTACACAGTTTCTGTTATACAAGATGAGTAAGTTCTAGAGATCTCCTGCAGAAGGTTGTACCCAGAGTTAACAATACTGTATAGAGTAGTGAACATTTTCTTAAGAAGGTGGGGCTCATGTTGTGTCCTCACCATAGTATGTACATATAAATGAATGTATAAATATTTATGAATAAAAGAACTTTATAATACTGTCCCAAATCATCACAAACCCAAAAGAAAACTTGCTGAAACTAAAAGAAACTCTTTTTAATGATTTCTTATTCACATTTAATTGTTGTACATTTCTATAGCACACAATATGGTTTTTCAAAGTATGCATGCAGTACATGACAATCAAATCAGGGATATTACCATATACATCCTTTTCAAGGGAGGACTTTGCATTCTTATGTCTGTTAAGAATTTCTTCCCCAAGTCCCTCCAACTCACCCTCTGTTATCCACCCCCCTCCCATACAGTCTCTGGTATCTATACTTTCCCTCCCTACTAATGTATCTTCAGATCCTTCCATTTCTGCTATGGAAAGCAGACATTCCACATACATTGAGTGGGAATATATGGTGTTTGTCTTTCGTAGTCTGGCTTAAACTTCTGGAGAAGTACCATTTTGGATAGAGAGTAATTTGGAGAGGGAATCACAAAAGCGATAGCCCTTTCTTCATTCTTTTCCAAACACTTTTCCCTTGAGAGAAGCATAGTCTGAAGACGATCAAATGTGTGGAGACGAAGAGTCTTCTATGCCGAATGCACAAACATTTTTTGTCAAGGCTTTCAGCCTGCATTACTTTTGAAATTATTCAAAAGCTATCACTAATTAGGAAAGATAGGACTATTTTGATCCAATAAAACATATTATCTATATGCCTTATCTATTTACACATATACACACACGCATACCCTATTCACAGTATCCAGGCATTAAACAGGTTTCTGTCCTTAAGCCATCAATTAGTCATTGTTGTATCTATAGATATATATTGGGTTTGAAAATCATTTAATAAATATAGACAAATAACTTTATTAAATCATTTGAACAATGGACAGTAGCCTTTTTACTTATGGGCAGTGGATTGTTTACTGACCTCAAGTTTGTGTGAGAATGCAGACAGACAGAATGATGGACTGGTTCTCAGACTTCTGGGATTTCTCAGTGCACTGAGGTGTCCTGAATAAACCCTCACTATTTCACAAAGCCAAGGTCAGAATTCTTGAACTGGCCCTACAATAGCTCAAACAAAGATCACCCTATATCCCGACTTCTATTTAAACTCTAGACTATTGATTTCCAATGTTAAATACTACCTAAGTCTCTGAAAGAAACTGCTTCCTGAAAATTAGATGTTCCTGTTTTACTGATCTTTTCATTCAAACAATTGATGTCTTAAAAATGGCTCATTTACAAAATTATAAATTTGTTCTTATTTTCCAAGAAGCGATTATGATTTTTAAGATACTTAGTAGTGCCCTCTTTGAAAGTCAAATAAAAATAATTCTTAACCCCTTACTCAAAGTCTTCTGCTCTGATTATAGCAATAAATATGGTACCGGTCAACGTGAAGCCTAGTCTTGCTCTCTGCCAGGTAGTTGGCTCAATCAACAATATGCACTGAGAAGCTAAAGTAAAATGTGCCAGACATTGATCCAGCTTTAGATAGAAGAGGAAAAAATAGCAAGCATCTTTTCTCAGGTGACAGATAATTACAACAAATAAATCAGAGCGCTCTTTACTTCAGAAACTGCATCATTCCTAACTAAACCTTTCACCTCTAGTTCCTGTGGGCCAGCTCCATCAGTCAGCTGCTTTTACTTGCCAGTTGTCAAAGGGCTATATTTTTCTTTAATATTTCCACCAAGTCACCAGCACTAAACATAAGTTGTTTGAGCAACTTACTGTCAGGCTCCAAAGGGTATCTTGCTCAGCCAAACTAGGTTTTAGAAAACCACTGTTTTATCTGTACACTGGCTGTGATCCTCAGTTGATTGCCACATTAGCATAACACTAAGACAACTGTTCCATCAGCTGGAGAGGACGAGTATAGATGAAAATGAATACCTTTTCTAAGCTCCTCATCATAGCTATAACTAGTTACTCTATACTCAATGAGTTATCTCAGCACCCTAAGCAACCTAGATAATTTTTTCACATAATACAGTCTACATAGTTCTTAAAACCCGCAGTTAAACTTAGGTTTTGGGAATCAAATATCTATAAATATTTTCACAAACTAGTCTTTCCTCCATCAAAATATGCCTCCTCTAACTCCAGGAAAAAGTTACTTCCCTAAAAAGGAGTTCAGACCCAGCAATAGGGTACCTCTGCCTGAAGCTAGACCCAAATGGGGAGGCCTGAGTTCCGATCACAGACCAACCTGAACAGGCTGGGTGCAAGAGAGTGCACCTGTGATCCTAACTAACTAGGAGGCTGGGGTAGAGGATCACAATAGGCTGGGGTAGAGGATCACAACACCCTGTCAGTAATTCCTACCTCACTCTCTCCTGTTCCTCCCACATGCTTGCTTGCTTGTTCTCTTTCTCATTAAAGAAAGTTTAAATGCCCTTGAAATATATGATTTTGTCATCCCAAGATTTTATTTAAAGTTTACTGATTTCTTTCATGAGTGAGAGAGACAGAGAGAGAGAGAGAGGGAGAGACAGACAGCAGCCCCAACAGGGTCTCGAAGGTGCAATCTACCTCCAGCCTTTGGTCAGTCCTAGATCATGGGCAAGTACATGCCATGTATATATACTCAAGGAGATCTCCAGACTTCAACCTTCCCATGTGGGATTACCTTGCACAGTTCTGCACTTTAGCACAGTACCACCACCTGACCCCTACTTCAAGTTTTTTAATTTTTAAAAATTATTTCTTTCACGAGAGAGAGACAGATACCTCCTCCCATCCCAGACACACACACATACACACACAATTTTATGCTATCATCCTCACCGCAGCCTTCCAGCCAGCTGGAATCACTGGTGTGCCTGTGGATTCAGGTCACCTGAGGATATGAACCAGCCAGGGTGTTCCCAAACAGCCTTGGTGTCACAGCAGTGCCCTAATGCCTGTGCCACCACGAGCCCCGATTCAAGATTTGATGACCTCATGTAATCAATTACATTCTGCCTCAGATGACTTTATCTATAAAAATAAGCCAAACACAATTGTCTATGCTGTAAAATATTTTAAATTCAACGTATAGACAATGACTTAGGAGTAGCTTTTGTTGTTCTATACAATTTTGAACACTGTTATATTGATCCCCCCAAATAATAATCCTGAATAAATTAACTCCCAAAATTCTGCTTAAGTTCCATATCACACTACAAAGTAATCGGAATCCCCTTATTCTGATCAAACAGTTCACAAATGCCCAAAAAGAGATCCCAGTAATATATGCATCTGTGTACACACACACATATAACACACACACACACGCTCAAAGTATGGATATGTGTGGATGCACAAGTGCATCCCTAAAAGAAAAAAAAGGTTCAAAGAACAACTTGTGCAGTTTCTCCTATAAAAATCAGAAAGAAAAATGACAAATTCATGAACAGGAATAAAATAAAAAGCGTAATGAGAAGGCCCATCTGCCTATGACATAATAGCCAAACATGATTTTTAGAATCTTTTCCCTTTAACTTAACAAAATGTTCTTAAAACCTAGAGAGTATTGAGATGGCATGTAGAAGGGGTATTAATTAACTTATATTTTGGAAGTCAAACATAGTTTATCTTTAATGATAATAGAATTTAGCCTAATATTCACCTATATTATTTCTAAAGTCCTTGTCAATTTTGAGGAATAAAAGAGGGAAATAAAAATATGTACAAACTTAGAACATATTTATCCTTATTCTGGCTCATGCAAGATATATTTGTAAAATATTTGTATGTAAAACAAACTACATATATTGCAAACTAAGTTTCATACTAGACACATTTTGCATTAAATATCCACCTGAATGAAATTTTTTTTTCCAGAGCGCAGAGACATGATAAAGATTTAGTACAAAAGGACATTGGCTCAGAACAACACACCAGATGAACATAAAAGGTTAATTTTAATAATCAAATTCATAATTCATCTAATCTAGGAAATGCCAAGAATAGTTTAAAGAGATATTCCATTTAACATGAACTAATGCACCAACTGTCAGTAACAGTGAGGATGACTAAATGATTCTGAAATACAATATGCTTGTGTTTAATGACATCAATAGACATGTAGGAAATTCACAATAGATTATTTGCCCAGTTACTGTGATGCTTGTAAAACCATTACTAAGCTACAAATCTCATTCTACTTTTAGATCTGACCATGATCCAAGAAAAAAAAAAGTAATAAAACATATTATACTTTTCTTAGACAGGTACATCTCAGTACAAATACAATTTTAAGAATGTTATGCTTTTGTGTCTGGCACAGAAAAACATCTCTAAGCATTATTCATATTATTTCTCTCCCCTAAAGTTAACATACTTTAATGCCATATGGGCACAAATATACTTCTGTTCATTTAAACTTGTAATTAAACTTTATAACATAGAAAACTGCTAAAGTAAAATAATCTCATTCCACTGAAAGGCATTTTTTTTTTCTAAAATAACATGGGTGATGTGCCAAATGGCTGGGGTGGTAGCTCATTATACCTTCAGAGAGAATCCAAGTTTGAGGCTTATCTTGGGTTCTCACACGTAGCAGCAAAACCTTGGAGCATTATCAAGGGTTAGGAAGGGCAGATCAAATGTCTATATTGAGTGAATCCATTCAGAAGGGCATTAGTTCTTTAGTAAGCTAATGAGCAATGCACTAACAATCTCTTTATCAATACATTTAACTATAACTTTATTACATGACAGAACCCTTCTATCTAAATTATTCAAACCACTTCACAGAAAGAAGCTCTTGTGCCACCCAGAAAATGTTCCTTTTTTAATTTTTATTTTTATTTCATTTTTAGTTTTTGCTATTGGGTGCATGTACTCACCAAAGAGAGGCAGAGAGATAGAGAGAAAAAGTAAAAAATCACCCCCAGGGGGCATGGCCACACTGCAAACTGTCTTCATGATCCTCAGGATTTTTGGCATGCACACATAGGTGCCCAGCATGATTCTCATGCTGCTGGGTCCAGGATTTGAACCATGGACTCTGCTATATGTGACCCAACAGCCTTACCCTCCATGCCACCTGCTGATACAAAATGTTCCTTTTATAAGCTTTTTTTATTTTGTAGAGGTTGGGTTTTTTTGTTTGTTTGTTTTTTTGCTGCTATAGGGTGCATGCGCTCGCCAGAAAGAGAGACAGAGAGACGGAAAGAGAGAAATCACCCCCCAGGGGGATGGCCATGCCGCAATCCCTTCCCCTCCACTCTCCTCTTGGGATCTTGGGCACGTATGCTCACGCGCATGGTGTGAATTTAAGCCACTGGGTTTGGGGCTCGAACCGCAGTCGACTACATGGGAGTTCAGCGACGTAGCCATTACTCTAAATGCTGGTCCCCAAAACCGTTTTTTTTGTTTTTTTTTTTTTTTTTTTTTTTTTTTTAAGAGCACTTTTAGGTTTCCAGCAAACATGAGAGAAAAGTACAGAGACTTCCCATATATTCCTCTATCCTCACACATACATAGCCTCCCCACCACTATCAATCTATCTTAGCAAAGAGGTACGTTGATTACAAGTGATGAACCTACATTGACACATTATAATCCTCCAAAGACCATAGTTACCTTTAGGTTCACTGTCAGTGCTATACATTCTATGAATCGGGACAAAGTGTGGTGACATGTTCCCGTCATTATAGTATTATACAGAGTGCTTTACTCCCTAAAAACCCTCTGTGCTCTGCCAAGATCTTCATCCTCACACCCCAACAAACACTGACTTTGCTCTTAACATAGTTTTGACTTTTCCAGGATATACTATAGCATTATATAATATGAGTCATGTAACACATAGCCATTTTGTATGAGCTTCTATCATTTAGTTTTGTGCAGTTAAAATTTCTCTAGGTATTTCATCACCTGATATCCCATTTCTTTTTAGCATAAACAATATTCCATTGTCTAAATGAACCACAGTTTAATTATTGATTCATTTACTGAATGACATCTTGAATGCTTCCAGTTTGGACAAATATGAATAAAGCTGCTATAAATAAAGGTGCATCTGTGTGCAGGTTTTCATGGGTACATAAGTTCAACTCTGCTGGATACCAAAGAATATGATTACTGGGTCACATGGTAAGAGTATGTTTACTCTTGTAAAAATGAACCAGAATATCTTCCACTGTGTCAGGACCATTTTACATGCCCACCAGCACTGAATGAGTGTTCCTACCTGCTCCCTATCATGACTAGAATTTGATGTTATCAGTGTTTGAAATTTTGGCCCCTCTAATACATATGCAATGGTATCTTGTTATTTTAATTTTCATTTCCCTTATATTATGATATGAAGCCATCTTTCTCAGACGCTTATTTGCCATCTACATATCTTCTTTATAGAGGTATCTGTCAAGATCTTTGGCTCGTTTTTAAAAGAGGTTATTATTACTGAGTTTTAAGAGTTCTTTGTATATTTTGGGTTACAATTCTTTATCAGACATGTCTATTACAAATACATATTCCCTATTTTTGACTTGTCTTGTCACTCTCTTGACCTCATCTTTTATAGAGCAAAATCTTTTGATTTTAATAAAGCCCAGCTTGTCCACTCTTTCCTTCATGGATGATGCCTTTGTTGTTGTGTCAAAGGCATTGCCATGCACACAGTCACCTAGGTTTTCTTCTTTGTTATTAGTAGGAGTTTGATAGTTTTACATTTTGCACTTAGGTCTAGGATCCAAAGATGTGAGGTGTGTACCTAGATTCATTTTATTGCATGTGACCGTCCAGTTGTTCCAGCATCATTTATTAAAAAGACTGTCATTGGTTCACTTTATTGCCAATGTTCCTTTTTCAAAAATCAGCTGACCTTTTTTTTTTTTTTTTGAGTCTTATTTCAGGGCTTTTTATTCTACTGCATTGATCATTTTTCTATTTCTTGACCAAAAACACACTGTTTTGATTTCTGTAGCTTAATAATAAGTCATGATGTTATGTAGTATCTATACTTCAACTTTGTTCTTTTCCTTCAATATAGTTAGCTTCTCTAGGTCTTTTGTCTCTCCATATAAATTTAAGAATCAGTTTGTCAATATCTACAAAATAACATCCTGGGATTTTGATTGGAATTGCATTGAATATAGAGATGAAATTGGAAAGAAACTAACATTTTGACAATATTGAATCTTCCTATCCATGAACATGGAATCTCTCTCCATTTATATAGTTTCTGGTTTCTTTCATCAGAGTTTTGAAGTTTTCTTCATATAAACCTTATATATATTTTTATGTGTAGGTATTTATATCTTGATATTTCATTGGGGAATGTGTGCAAATGCAAAAGGTGTTTCAAAGTTCAAATTCCAATTGTTCATTGCTGGTATATAGAAAAATAATTGAATTTTGTATTTTAACCCTGTTTTCTGTAAACTTGTTATTATGCTTTATTAGTTCCAGGAGTTTTCATGTCAACTGTTTTGGATTTTCTACATATTATCTGTGAACAAAGACAGTTTTATTTCTTCCTTCACAATATGCGTGCCATTTATTTCTTTTTGTCTACATATTAAATGAGCCAGTACATCATACTATGTTGAAAAGCAGTGGTGGGCGAACATCTTTTCCTTATTACTGATCTTATTAGGAAAGCTTCTGGTTTCTCACCATTGAGTATAATGTTACCTGTAGGTTTTTGGTAAACATGATATAATCAAGTTGAGGAAGATCCTGTCTAATCCTACTTAACTGAAACTCTGTATCATGAATATGTGTTGAATTTTGCAAGTGCTTTTTCTATAAATACTGATATGATGATTTTTCTTCTTTGGCCTATTCATGCAATAGATTACATTAATTGATTTTTGAATGCTAAATCAGACTTGCATAACTGAAATAATCCCACTGGGTCATATCCCATCATTCTTTTCATACATTGTTGGCATCACTTTGCTAACATCTTCTAGAGGATTTCTGCACCTGTGTTCATGAGAGATATTTGTTGGTAAGATTCTATTCTTGTAATCTGTCTAGTTTTGGTATCAGGGTAATGCTGACCTCATTGTATGAGTTAAAAAGTATCCCTACTGTTTTTATCCTCTGGAAGAGACTGTAAGGAAGTGGTATACTTCCTTAAATGCCTGGTAGAATTTACTAGTAAGCCTTTCTGGGACTAAGCTTCCCAGTTTGGAAGGACATTGATTAGCAATTCAATTTTATTTAATAGATAGCTGCTTATTCAGATTGCCTATTTCTTCTTGCATTAATTTTGACAGACTATGTCTTCCATGGAATTGGTCAATTTCATTTAGATGATAAAATCTGTCAGCATAGACTAGTATTATTTTATTATCCTTTTAACGATCATAAGGTCTGTAGTGATATTCTCTTTCATTTTTGATATTAGTAATTTTCCTCTTTTTTTCTTTGTTAGCCTAGCTGGAGCTTTATTAATCTTATTAATCTTCTTAAAGAACTAGCCATTGGTTTCATTGATTTTCTTTACAGATTTCTTATTTTTATTTCACTGATTTCTGTTTGATTATTATTTCCTTTTTATGATTACTTTGAATTGAATTTTCTCTCCTTTTCCTAGTTTCCCAAGGTGGATATATAGATGACTGATTTTAGCCTTTTCTTCCTTTCTAACAGATACATTCAGTTCTATAAATTTCACAGGGTACAGAACTATAGGTTAATGTTTTCTTCCTCTCAACACTTTGAGTATTACACTTGGCTCTCTCCTTATTCAGATTGTCTATTTCTGAGAAGTTGGATGGAATTCTTATCTTTGCGCTTCTACAGGTAATATGGTTTTCCCACATCTTCTTCCAGTATTTATTATTATTGTTTTCTAAATCTATGATTTTACATAGTTTGCAAATGACTTGCTAGGTGAGGTTTCTTGGCATTTATCCTCTTTAGCGTTTTCTGACCTTCCTGATTCTGTGGCTTGGCATCTGATGCTAATTTGTGAAAAATTTTAGTCATTACTGTTTCAAATATTTCTTCTGTTCCTTTCTCTCTTTCTTCTCCTTCTGGTATTCCCATTATGCATATTTATGCCCTTTGTAGTTGTAGTTGTTACTTGGATATTTTCCTTTTTTTGTCTTTGTTCTCTTTGCTCTTCAGTTTGGGAAGATTCTATTAATATAGCTTCAGGCTCAGTGATTCTTTCCTCAGCCACGTCTAGTCTACTAATAAGCCTATCAAAGACACTCTTTATTTCTGTACAGTGTTCTTATTTTTAACATTCTTTTTTGTTCTTTCTTAGGATTTCCATTTCTCTGCTTGCATTGCCCATCTGTTCTTGCATGCTGTCTACTTTATCCATTGGAGCCCTTAGAATGTTAATCATGGTTGTTTTAAATGTTCAGTCTCTTAATTCCAATATTCCTATTCTGTCTGGACTGATTATTGCTGTCTCTTCAAATTGGGTATTGATATTTTTTTTTTTAGATCCAGATACAACTTTTAATTTGCTGATAGCTAGATACTATGTACAGGGTAAAAGGAACTGCTGTAAATCAGGCTTTAGTAATGAGGTGGTAATGTGTGGGAAAAGGAGAAGAGTTCTCTGATGAGGTCTCAGTCATTTAGTAAGCCTATGCCTCTGAAATTGTGAACTTCTTACGTTTTCTCAGGCTTTTTGCCTCCTAATTTTGGTAGAACAAGATGGCTAGGGTGATCTGGGGTTGATATTTTCCTTCTTCTGAATCAGTTAGGTTCTGCTAATACCATAGCAAGCTAGGCTCTTGTTAACTAGTTTTCTCTGGAGGTTTGACTTGTTAAGAAAAAGAGAATGTTCTGGCATATTTCGAAATGATTCTTTTTCCCCTTCCCCTGCATGAGGGTTTCTTTCCTCTAATATTTACTGTGAGTTCCTAGAGGTAAAACACACAAAAGGAGGGGAGAGATACCACTAGGTTTCCCTTGAGTTTTTAACTGTCACACCTGTCTACACTGAGCCTGCAGTAATTCATCAATTACAGTCCATGTTTTCCTATCTCAGTACTCAATTCTGAAGAAGTGGTTGATCATGAATTTCTGCTCTAGTCAGTTGTGATTCTTGATATTCAACTCAATTTGGAGGACAACAATCTGCCCTGTGATCTCACTTATTTTACAGATTTAGAAAAGGTCTTGCTTTTAACAGTTTCTTCCTATATTTATTTGTTTTTCAAATAAAATGGTAACTTCCTTGCATCAGAAGTTGGAAATGCTGGTTATTTCCAGGGCTTTGCCTGGAATGTCATATCTGAAGATATGACCAGAAAGCTAAGAAACTAAGGTGGATCTCAAGAAAACCAACAGGAGCTCTTGGAAAGACTGCCTGGTACTATAAACAGGTCTCCCTTGCAGGTAAGTAAAGAATGTCACTTTCTGATAGGCCTCAAAACTTCTAATTACAGGTATTTAAAGGCACAGTCAAATGGTGAATTCCTGATTTGTCTCAGTAGCCTTGGAAGGCTTTTTGAAGAGTCTAATCTGAAGTTCCTTATAAATGGTTTTAGCAAAGCCAACTAAATCAATTAGTATTCTCATTGGGCTTGTAAAAGAACAGACCAAACTGAAACTAACTTTTTTTTTTTTTTTTGCTAATAAGTTAGTTTATATTTCTCATTGGTAAAAGAGGGAATGGAGAGAAAAAAAAAAATGCTTTAGAAGAAAACTATAGTGCACTTGTTACTATATTTTAGCTCTGCCCACAATTGCTTTTTGAGGTTTTAGTATCTACCTACTGTTTGAATGGAGTCCTAACCTTTATCCAGGCTTTAAGTTTTAAGCAAATTTTTCTTAATTTTCTTTGATTCACTAAAGTTAAAACTGCTTTTCTTGAAATGTAAGTAATAATAATAGCAAACTAAAGACAGTGCAGGAGAAAGGTGCACAATGGGGAAGGGAGAAAATCACGGCAAAAAAACCCACAACATTTAATGGACACAAAAAAAGGAAAATTGTCTGCTGATAATGATGTGTATGATAATATCTTTGACTGGACCAATAAGCAGTGTATTCAAGAGGGCAAAATTCATTTTGTATGTTATAAAGATGTACAGTGATTAAATGTAAAAAAATTAATTAAGAAAAATTTTAAAAATTAAATTAAAAAATGGAATGGCAACATCCAAGCTTTTTAGACCAGAAACAATAAGTCTCTTCCTTTAAGACAAAACAAAATAAACCCTGTGTCAATGCTTTTAAAACCATAAAATGTCACTCAGTGATGGGAAAATAACTTATAATACTTATTTATAAGCAATCAGAAAGTGAACAGATTTTCAAAGAATTAAGGCAGTAGGATCTGACCCAGCATCTCATTAATCCTAAATATGTGAAGTATTAATAGGTAAATAACATGGTAAGTTATCTTCAATTATAGGAGAAGAACAAAGAGGGATTTCTAGGGAATTAGGCAGCATATGAGGAAAAAAAATCTTGGGAACATAAAGCAATACTATACATGGTATCTTTAGAATATACATTACTAGATGTTCATTCCTTATTTGAAGAGTTTGCATAACATTGCTAGAATATTTAACTTATTCAAAGTTAATAACCATACACAAATTCCAGCTGTTGTTCCATGAAATTCTAGTGAAAAATTAAATCAACATTAAAAGCAGAAAATGAGTATTTCTTTGCACACATTAATGATGTTAGCCAATTTGGTAAAGAGCATCCACAATCAACCTACAGTTAACATTTTACATATGGTGAAAGACAAAATGCTTTCTTCCTGAAGAGTGGAAAGAAAGCAAAGATTTTTACTTTTATCACTCTTAGTCAGTATATTGCTAGAAATCCTAGCCAGGGCAATAAGGCAAGAAAATAGAATAAAATACAAAATCAGAAAGGTAAAAATAAAACTGTCCCTATTTGCAGATGACCTAGTTGTTTACATAGAAACACCCAAAGAATCAATCAAGGAGAAAAGAAATCCTGGAACAAATAAGTAAGTGCATCAAGGAACATAGAATACAAGATTAACAAAAATTAATTGTGTTTTTATATACTAGCAATGAAAACATAGACAATGAATTTAAAAACATAATACCATTTATAATCACTAAAACAATGAAATACTTAGGTATAAAATTATCAAAACACATACAGGATTTGTATGCTGGAAACTACAGAACGCTGTAAAAATAATCAAAGGCAGAAAACTGCAAAGATATACTGTGTTTGTGGCTATAAAACTCAACATAATAAAAATGTTTAATTCTCTACAAATGGAAAGCAGATTAATACAATCCTTATTAAAGTTTCAGCAAGATTTATGGTAGATATAGAGAAAATTAATTTAAAATTTATATGGAAAGGCAAAGAAACTAGAATAGATGAAACAACTGGGAAAAGTAAAAAGAAAGTGATAGGGATCAGTCTTTCCAATTGAAAAACATATGTAACTATGGCATTCAAAACAACGCAGTAACAGCAAAATGACAGATACATAGATCAACGTAACATAACAATACTAAGAAGATGACACGCACGTATGCCAACAGATTTAATTTTTAAAGAATTATTTTATTTAACTTTATTTATTTTAATTTGACCAGAGAGGGACAGAGAGAGACAGTGAAGGTGAGAAAGCAAGCCACCAGGTCCAGTACTTGCCTCCTGCTGGCCCCATATGCTGACTGATTTTTGACAAACATTTATGACCAGTTTAATGTAGAAAAGACTACCTAGTCAATAAATAGTGCTAGAGCAATTAGATATTCACACACAAAAATGAATCTCAGCCAAAATCTAACACCTCATACAAAATTAATTCAATATAGATTTAAATATGAAATTTAAACTATAAAATTTCTAGGAAAAAACACAGATAAAAATCTCCAGGATACAGGACTAAGCAGATTCCTTAGATTTGAAACATGATCCATAGAAGTAAACATGAATAAACTGAACTCCATTAGAATGAAAAACTTCTGCTTATGAAACACCTATAAAGAGGATTAAAAGATAAGTTACAGGCTGGGAGAATATATAGTCAATTCTCCTTATTCATGGAGAAAATCAACTCTTTGTGAACACTGAATTAGGAACCACTGAAATACAAGGCTCCTACAAGCCTTTAGTAAACAAAATTTTTCTCAACCAATAAATATATAACCTGTTGTGTTTCTGTTTAAAGTTCCCTTATTTAATATATTTCATTTTATTTTATTGTATAATTTCTTATTTACATTTACTATAGTACATCCATACAATATGGTTTTTTCAAAGCATACATATAGTGTGTGATAATCAAATTGAGGAGATTACCGTATACATCACTTTCTTCAATGAACCTAGTATTTTTGGGATCTGTTAGGTCTTTCTTTCTTTCTTAAGCCCCTTCCATCCTCTCCCACCAACTATGTCCCTTCCATACAGTCTCTGGTATCTACATTTGTCCTCTCTAATATTATGTCTTCAAACCTTTCGATTTATCCTATAGAGTACAGATATTCAATATATATTGAGTAAGGGCATACAGTGTTTGTCTTTCATAGCCTGGCTTATTTCACTCAGCATTAATACTATATTCATCCACTTGGTATCAAATGACAGACTCACACTATTCTTTATGGCTGAGTATTATTCCATAATGTATATGTGTGACATTTTTTTTAATCCAGTCATCAGTTGTTTGGTCCTTAGTTGATTTCATGTAAATCTTAGCAACTGTGAATAATGCTGCAATAAACATGGATGTACAAGTGTTTTTCTCAATGAGTGTTTTCCTGCGTCCCAGATCTGGGGGGTTAAAACTCATGCTGCGCGTGTGCCCAAGAGCCTGAGAAGAGAATGGAGGAGAAGGGACTGGAATGTGACCATCTCCCCAAGGGGTGATTTTTGCTTTCTGTCTCTCTGGCAAGCGCATGTGCCCTATAGAAAAAAATTCTCTATAAATAAATAAATAAATAAATAAATAAATAAATAAATAAAAAATTTTGAAGAATCTCCATATTGTTTTCTTCAGTGGCTGTACTAATTTACATTCCTACCAACAGTGCAAGAAGTATCTTTTTCACCACAGCCTTGCCATCCCTTATTCTTTGTATTTTTGTTCATAGCCATTTTGTCTGGGGTTAAGTAGTATCTCATTGTAAATCTGATTTGCATTTACTTTATGATAAGAGATGTTGGACATTTTTTTCACATGCTTTTTGGCCATTCACACATCTTCCTTTGAAAATTATCTGTTCAGCTCATTTGAACATTTTAAAACTGGATTATTAGTTTTTCTGTAGGTGAGCTCCTTGAGTTCTCCATGTATTCTGATTTTCTTTCTTTTTTTTTTCTTTTTTTGTGAGAGAGAGATTTCTGCTATAGAGCACATGCACTCACCAGAGAGACAGACAGTGAGAAATCAACCCCCTCCCGAACCCCCCTGGAGGATGGCCATGCCACAATTCCTTCTTCTCTCCTCTAGGGATTTTGGACACACACACACACACACACACACACACACACGTTCCCAGCATGAGTTTCAAGCCTTCAGTTCCAAGACTCAAACTATGGTCATCCATGTGGGAGTCCAGCAACATAACCATTAAGTCATCCACTGGTCCCCATATCCTGATTTTCAATCCCTTATCTCAAGCATAGTCTGCAAATATTGTCTCTTCATGCTATCTATTGCCTTTGCTGTGCAGGTGCTTTTTAGCTTGATATAATCCCACTAGTCTACTTTTGGAATTGTTGTTTACACTTTAGGGGTCTTATTTACGAAATCTTTGCTTACTCCAATATCTTCAATTGTTTCCCCTGTGTTTTCCACAGTAGTTTTATAATTTGAGGTTTTACATTGGATCTTTGATCAATGCTGAGTGGATTTTTGTTAATAGTAAGAGATATGGGTCCAGCTTCATTTATCGGCAAGTATAGATCCAGTTCTTTCAGCACCATTTGTTGAAAAGATTTTCCCTTCTGCACTGGATTGTCCCATGGCTTTGTCAAAAATCTAATGGATGAATATTTTGCTTAATACATATCGTTGATTCATTAACACTGAACTCATGGCCCTTAGTGATCTATGGTGCCATAACTTGTGCCAGAACAAAGTTTATCTAGTACACATATTTTCTCCATAAGACTTCTTGCACTTAGAAGTAATAGCACATCAGCACTATACTTAGGAGTTATTTTAAACAGTAAAATTAAAACAAAACAAAACAAAAAACACAAATTGCAACATATGTGGCATAAAATAGTCTTTGAAAAAGGACACTTGTTCACAGTATAAGATGAAACAAGAAGGCAGAACATCATCTTGTTTACCTCAGCCAGGAATATGTAAGTCAGAAGACTTATATTTTTTGCTACTTTATGCATATACAGAAATGACTGCCAGAACACCACAAGTATTGATTTGGAGTTTAGGCATAAGTTTTAGTGAGCAGGTAACTTTGCAAATAATGAGTATCTACTTTCTTTCTAAAAAATATATCTGAAAAAGAACTAATATTTAGAATACCTAAAAAGAACCTTCAAAATTTAATAGTAAAAACCCCAAACAGTCCAATCAGAAAAAAAAAAAAAAAAAACAATTAAATGAGACTAAACTATTTCATTGGGTAGGACATACAGACAGCAAATATGCACATGAAAAGAGGTTCAACATCATTAGTCATTATAGAAATGCAAATTAAAACCACAATGTACTATCACTACATCTCTGTCAGAATGGTCAAAATAAAAAAAGAAAAAGAAGGACAACACCAAATGCTGCTGAAGATGTAACAAAACTGTATCATCCATATGCTAGTGGGAATGTAAAATGGTACAGCCATTTTGGAAAACTCTTGGCTCTTTTGTTGAAAGTCTACTTATTTATTACTTTCATGAGCTACAGAGAGAGAATAAAAGAGAAAGGCATAGCTCTGACAGGGTCTCACTATGCTGCAATACTTCTCAGACTCAAGTCAGTCAAGATCATAGGCACAAACTTTTATAACTGTCATGTTCAGTTAGACCTGGGATTCAAACCTGGGCCTCCCATGTGGCTCCAGTATCATACAGCAGTAGATTACTGCCTGTACCACCATAGCTAAGCCATTTTCTGCCCAATGACAAAACAAGCATGAAATTACCATACAACCCAACAATTACACTCCCAGGATAAATACACTTATTCTGATATAAGCACCTACACAAACATGTTTATATCAGCTTTATTATAATAGCCCTCAACTGGAAACAACATAGATGGCAATCAACTGCTGAATGGCTTAACAAATCATGCCATATATATATAATTGTATAATAATGCTGAGAAATAAAAAAGAACGATATGGATACTTGGTACAATCAACATGAATCTTCCTGTGGCCAATCTCAAAGGTTACTTATTCATTCTAAAACTCCATTTATGAACATTGTTGAAATGATAAAATGATAGCATTTCAGAAAGGCTAATGATCACCAGACAATAAGGAGGGGGCAAGGGTATGCAGGAAGTGAGTACAGCTGTAAAAGAGCAAATATAAGAGATCTTACAGTCATGTAGGTATTCTATACCTCGACTGTATGAATTTCAGTATTCTGGATGTGAGATTGTACTATAAGTCTGCAAGGTAGTGGCACTAATGAAATGGAGTAAAGGTCTATAAGATTTCTTGATATTATTCCTTACAATTGAGTGTGAATCTACAACTATCTCAAACTAAAAGCTTAATGAAAACATGAAATGTAGTTGCATTTTAAGCTATGTTGATCAGTAAATTGTATCATTTTCTTGTGACAGAAATTTTAAGTCATGGAATTCATAATCTTCATTTTACTTTAAATAATTCTAGTGTAATTTAAAAGAAGAATTCAAGTATCCATTTTAAAAGGTGAGTAGCAAGATAAATTAAAGTAAAATAACAAAAGCAAATATTTCCATACAATAAAAAGTTGTTATTAAATTTTCAGAGCAACAATAATAACAAAGTATTTCATCATTATTCAACAGGAAAATGAAAGAATTAGCTATTTCAAAAATACAATTAAAGCCAAGATTCTTTTGTTTTTGAGTACCAGTATAGCATTAATTTAGTTCTAAAGAATCCGTTGACAAATTTAATCCAATTCTAGAAACAGTTACTGTTTGTATATTATAGCCATTGGCTGACTTCTAGCAAGCCATGACAAGTGCAGTGCATATCTCATAAGAAAGCTAAAAATAATCCCCAAATCTATTTTTCCTTTCAAAACAACAACAAAAAAAAAAAAGATGAAAAGAGTGAAACAATCCATAAATTTTAGATATGTGCTACTCTCTTTATTTGTAACATATCATAAAAAGCCAAACAAGTCATCAAGAAAAAATTAATCCATCTACTGCTAAAAGATATAAAAACAATGTAGGTTAGGTGGGAAAGAATAAAAGCATGAAAGTTTAAAAGCAATAGCTACAATAAAAACTTTAATATCTGTGCCAGAAAATACAGCAAGAAACATGTTACACGACATTTAAATTAACCTAGTTTAACCAACTCTCAAGATCAATGATGGATCTGCGATTTTATTCTACTTGCAAGCTAAGAAGTTAGCATACGGCTGTTTCAAGAATTCTGCCCTAAGACACAAGACTCAGGGATCTGAAAACAAAGAACTTGATTATTCAAGGCATAGCAAGCAAGATGGGCATATTTGTGTCAGTTCACCCTGCATTGTGTTATTCCCACAGGGGCAACATGATGGGCCCAGATGACACCTGCACATACATACATAGCTGCATTACAGGAAAACTAAAGTTTAAGTACTAAATAAGTAATCAAATTACTACAAAATTTAAAAAAATATATTATTTTCTTTTTTTAAGTAAAACACACAAAAAAAATTAAACAGTAATCTACATTCACAATATGCCAATGATCCAGTACTTACATTGACTATAAGTTAAATCTCTGGCCAGAATCTACAAAGGAAATTGCTTTTCTCTGCCACCTTTTATTCACTGGGGAGGTAGTAATTGCTATAAAAGAACCTAACTTTTAGAAGTCTGAGACATGCATTGAGGAAGGAGGAAAAGTAATGTGAAATAGTTGAGAACAAAGAAAATTAAAATGTCTAAAAATGCTATCACAGAGAAAGCCAGGCAATATAGCCTCACACAACCTCACAACTTGCCCAAAAAAAGCCGTTTGAAGTTTCTCAGACTTTAATATGTACATTAATCTTCTGGTGACAGTAATAAATATAGACTGATTCACCAGGTCAGGGTGAGGCCTGACAGTGGATTTTTCCAGTAAGTTGTCAGGTGTTGCCCATACTGCTTTGAGTAGACATACTCTGAGTAGCAAGTGTTAAAAGATATTCACTGAGTGTCAAATCTTGGCTGTGCAAAGTCTGTGGTGCATTACATTCTAAATTTGTTCAACAAATGAAATTCTGAAAATTTTTTTCACAGGAGAGAAAATCATGTTACTCATATATACTGACTTTGATTTGTGTCTAATAATAATTAGGAATTTTACTTTTAAGTAACAACCATAACTAAATTCATATGACTAGATGTTCTATATATCTGTGACCTTTTCACATAAAAATATTTGGAGCATATTGGTCCTCAAAATTATCTTAATGTAGTTCTTAATTATCTTCTGGTATATGATCTATGTATAAAGGTTTGACTGATTCCAACTTCAATTAACCAATTTAGCTCACAATGTGCTCTTCCTGCTGCTAGTATTAAGAATAAACCTAAATATATAATTCATTTCTTGGCATTTTTTAAAAGGTCTTTTGATAACATTTTAGCAATATGTAGGTTTCTATACAAGTTCAAAGAATAAACTCACTTTAACAGGGTTGTAAAAACTTGCATTTTGAGAATAAACTGATTTGATTTCTGGAAAGAAATGTCAGGATCACGTATTAAGTATTATATCTCTCAAATTAGATTTGGTTTTATAAATCCTTAATCCCAAGAAATAAGACTCTGAAAGAATAATGCAAATGCATTTGTTTACATTCAGAAAGTTTCAGTTTATCCTCAAATTATTTAGAGTAGTAATAAAGGGATACTATTTAAAAACGAGGTAAGTAGAGGACAAATTACAGTAAAATAAATTGTTGAAATAAAAAATAAAATTGCTTATACAATAAAAAGTCATGTTTAAATTTCCAGAATAACAACAATAACAAAGTATTTTGTTATTACTTCTCAAAAAAAGTAAAAGTTAGTTATCTCAAAATTACAACTAAAATCGAGGATCTTTTGATGCTGTGTACCAGCATAGTATTAATTTGGTTCTAAAAAACCTGATGTCACAAATGTAGTCCAATTATATTTACATACAAAATTTACATATATGCACAAAAAATACAGTGTTTAAAACTGTAGTAGTCATTTGTTTGATAAAGAATAGCTCCTTCCTGTATTCTCCAAAGTGAGAATAAGTGGTCGAATATATCAATAATGCACCATCACTGCTATTATTTCTTTCTGAGAATTTGCTATTTCAAATTTCTCAGCGACGAAAAGAATCTGCATAAAATGGATACTGAGAACTTATCAAATAACAAATATTTCATCCTAACACCAATTGTCTAAAAATAAAAACAGACAATCTGATTTTCTATTCAGTAACCCTAATGAATGAAACATTAATACTCAATCATCTTACAAATGATCTCTCTTGATCTAGCTAAAATGATACCCAAATGCTGAGAAAAACAGACTTTTTAAGACAACCAAGACAAATAAAGCAAAGACTTCATAGCTTATTTTTCATATTGATACATGAAGTATGTACTAGTTATAAATTTTTACATTTATATAACATTTTTAAATTATACACTTTTTTCACCTATTAAAATCTTAGTCATTTTAAAAGAAGGGCTAAAATTTATAATAGCACAATAATTTCTCCAATGTGATCTTTGCAAATGTTTGGTAGAATTCACTACCAAAGCAATTTGGCCCAGGAGTTTTCTTTGAGAAAAGACTTCTAAATATTTGTTTAATAAATAAAAGAGTATTCAGGTTATTTACTACATTTTTGCTTTAGTGAAATGTGTTTGTGTTTTTCAAGGATTTCACCCATCTCAGCTAAGTTGATCAATTTAATACAAATTTATTCAAAATATTCCTTTACTCTACTTTTTCCTGTTCAGTATTTCTCCCATGAGTACGAGAGAGAGACAGACAGAGACAAGGTCTTGACACTGGCCATGAACAACTACCAAGCCAGTCAACCTCAGATCATGGGCACAGGCATGGCCTGCATGCTCAGGGAGGTCTCTGTTCATGAACCGAAACCTTCCCTGTGGGTCAGGCTCGCGAAGCAATGTGTTCTACTGCAAAACTGCTGCTCCTCCCCCACTCCTGCTTAATTCCTTTTCAAGTCTATAAAATATATAGTGATATCTCCTCTTTTGTGCCTAAAATTGTCCATTTGTGACCTTTTTAAATTTTTTTCTCCAATGACTCTGGCTATACAGGGGTTTATCAAGTTTACCAGTAATACTAAAGAACTAGCTTTTGGTTTAATTGATTTTTCCTTACTGCCTCTCTGACTGCTATTTAAATGACTCCTGCACTTGTCTTTATTATTTCTTTTTTCAACTTCCATTGGATTTAATTTTTTCTTTATGTAGTTTTTTTACAGTACATGTTTAGGTCATTACTCATATCTTTTTACTTTTCTAAAATACTTAATACTATAAAAGTTTCTGTAAGCACTACTTTAGCTTCACCTCACAGTTTTCATATGTTGTACTTGTATTTACAATTCAAAATAAGTCCTAATTATCCTTTAAATTTTTTCTTGAACTGAAGGGCATTATTTTTTTAATTGCCAGGGAGAACATTCACTCACCAGAAAAACAGCGAGACAATGAAAGAGAGATGGAGAAAGCACCTCTCAATGGAGCGTGGTCACACAGCAATCCCTTCTCCTCTACTTCTCCATCCTGTTGGGATTTTGAACGTCCATGCACATGTGCCCAGTGTGTTTTTCAAGCTGCTGGGACTAGGATTCGAATGGTGATCAGCCACATGGGATGTGGCTTCCTTATCCACTAAGCCACGGTGTCTGCCTGACTGAAGGGTAATACTAGATTGTGTATTTACTTATAAACTATATAGTTAAATTGGGGGTTTTCCAGATTGTTCTATCAGAGACAATATAGTCTGTACATTCATAGAACATACTTTTTATGACTTGAATTCTTTGAAATTTATTGAGAATTACATTACAGCCCAGAATATGTTCCAAAAGTAAAAGTTATGAGTGCATTTGAAAATAAGGTGTATTCTTGGTTGCTTTGATAATGTTCACAAATGTCAATTAGAAAATATTAGCTAATAATGTTTACATTTTCTATAACCTAAATGATTTTTCATGTACTTGTTCAATTAATTATTGAGAGAGGTGCTGTTATCCCTTGGGTCATTATATTTAAAGTATGTTCCAGTAGACTGGATATGACTAACATGTTTATCTAAAATAGTGATTGATCTCTTCCTTTTAATTGGACTTTTTAGATCATTTACGACTATCAATATTGCTGAATTTAAATCTGGATTGTTGCTATCTCCCTCAGCTCTCCCTTAGTCCCTTTTTGCTCTTTTCTACTGATTATTTTTGGTTATTTCATTTTATCTTCTGTATTATATTCTTAGCTAAATCTTTCTGTTTTATCTTTTAAAGAAGTTGGTCCAGAGATTATTGTATATATCTTTAAATTATCAGAATCTATCTTCAAATTATACCACTTCACACATTATGGGAGAATCTTACAACAAAACATTTCCATTACTCCCTTCTTAGCCTTTATGCTACGGTTGTCATACATTTTACATGTGTATATCTTTCAAACCCGACACATTATAATTATTCTGTTTTTAAAAAGTTAATTATATTTTCTCATTAAGTTTTTCAAGATACAATTCCACCATATATTTCAGGGTTTTAAACTGTACAATCAGTGGCTCTTAATACACAGAATTATGAAACTGTGACTATTAACTTTAAAACATTTTCATCATTCACAAACAGAAAGTTCTGTTAGCAGTCACTCCTATCTTCCCTATACCTAATGCCCAGAAATGATTAGCCTACTTTCTGTATCTGTGTATTTGCCTCATCTAGATATTTCAGATATTACAAACATACAGCATAATATGCGGTCTTCTGTGACCGGCTTCTTTCTCTCAGCATAATGTTCTCAGTGTTCTTCCATATTCATGCAGGTACAAATACATCATTACTTTTTATCACTCAACAATATTTCATCATATGGATATGCAACATTTGTTTACCCATTCATCAGCTGATGAACATCTGGGTTGTTTCTAGTTTTGGGCTATTATAAATAAGACACTGTGAATATTTTTATACAAGTGTTCGTGTGAGTGTAAGTTTTAAGTTTTCTTAGATATGTACCTAGGATTGGAATTCCTGGGTCATGTGGTTTAATATACTGAGGAACTGCTAGACCGCTTTCCAAAATGGCTTCACTGTTTTACATTTCCACCAGTGAACAATTTACCAACTTATTTAAGGTAGAGGGATCCACTGTTTCCACATCCTCACCAATAGTTGTTATTGTCTGTTTTAAATCATAGGTATGCTAGTAGGAACGAAGTGGACTCCATTACGGATTTGATTTACATTTCCCAAAGACTACTGATGTTGAGCATTTTTTCATGTTTTTATAAGCCATTTGTATATATCCTATGCAGAACTATCTATTCAGACCTCTTACTCATTTTTAATTGTTTAATTGCATTATTTTTTAAAGAAATTTTAAAAAAATAATAACTTCTATATTTATCACATAGGTACCATTTCCTATATTCATCATTCATTTGTGTAAATTCAAATTTCCGTTTGGTTTCTACCTTCCGCAAGGACTTCTTTTAAAATTTCATGAAGTACTTGTCTGCTGGTGGTGAATGATTTTAACTTGCAAATGCTTGAAAAGCTGATCATTTTGTCTTTGACTTCAAACAATATTTTTGCTAGGCATAAAATTCTAGACTTTTTCTTTCTTTTAGAAATTTAAAATTATCACTCCACTGTGTTCTGGCATGTATTATTTTTGATGAGAAGTCTGTTGTCATTGTTACCTTTATTCTCCTAAATATAAGGCTTTTTCTCCTCTGCCTGCCTTTTTTTTTTTTCTTTTCTTTCTTTCTTTCTTTTTTTTTTTTTTTTTTTTTTTTTTTTCCTATAGGGTGCTTGCAGAGAGACAGAATGTGAGAAATCACCCCCTGGGGGGGATGGCCATGCTGCAATCCCTTTTCCTCTATTCTTGGGATTCTGGACACACACGCATACATGCCTGGTGTGAGTTTTAAGCTGCCATATCCAGGACTCGAACCGCAGTTAACTACAAGACAGTCCTGTGGCATAACCATTACGCCATCTGCTGGTCACCCTCGGCCTACTTTTAAGAATTTGTTTTTATCACTGTTTCTTAGTCATTTTATTTCGTTGTGACTTAATGAGGATTTCCTTCTTGTTTCTTCTGCTGCTTCTCTGGATTTATATTTTTGAACAAATTTGGAAATTTTGTAGCCATTATTTCAACTAAAATTTTTGTTTTTGTCATTCGTTTCCTCTCCTCTGAGACTAATCAGAAATACACAGGCCTCTTGATATTACTCCGGGCTCTGTTTATTTTTTTCAGTCTTTCTTTGTTTCATTACAGATAGTTTTCATTGTTACATTTTAAGTTCACTAGTGTTTACTCTTATACTGTCAAATCTGCTATTCATCACATTCTGTAAATTTTGAAATCACATGTATTCTTGTCATCTCTAAAAGTACGATTTTTATGTTCAGTTTTTCTTTCATCTCCCTCCTCATCATGCTCATGCACTTCTCTTCCTTTTAGAACTAAAGATTATATTTTTTTATAGATGCTTTAATGTTTTCATCTACTAATTTTATCTTGTGTATTATTTCAGGGCTTATTTTTACTCGTTCATTTTCTGTCAATTATTAATCATCTGATCCTAGGACCAGCAGTTAGCATAATGGCTATGTCGCTGTAGTTGTCCCACGTAGGAGACCGCGGTTTGAGTCCCGGACCCAGTGGCTTAAACTCACGCCGGGCGTGTGTGCATGAATGCCCAAGATCCCGAGAGGAGAATAGAGGAGAAGGGATTGCGGTGTGGCTATCCCCCCTGGGGAATGATTTCTCACTTTCTGTCTCTCTGTCTCTCTCTGTCTTTCTGGCGAGCCCATGTACCTTATAGGAAAAACCTCTATAAAAAAAAAAAAAAAGTCATATGTTCCTACTTTTTTGCTTGCATGGCGATTTTAGATTGGGTTCAAGACATTGTTCATTTTATGTTTGCTGCTGAATTTTAAGTGTATTTCTTAAAATATCCTGAGACTTTACTATGAGATTCAGAAATGTAGTTAACTTTGCTCTTCTGAGGTTGCTTTTAAACTTTATTGGGGTGATTCCTACACAGTCTTTAATGTATTTGACTCTAGCACTAAGGCAATATGATCTCAGGAATACCAATGTCTCATGTTTTTGATCACTTAACTATGGCTAGAGAAACACAAACTATTCCTGGCTTGGCACAAGTTTCCGAGATTGTTCTGCCTGCTTCTGTCTAGGAGTTTATTTCCTGACCTTGTTGCTCACGTGGCATAAGCTGATCAGCACTCACCCAAAAACTCAAGGTAGACCCACCACACATCTCCAGAGCATCCTCTCCTTTTGCTTCAGTGCAGACCTCCCTTCTCAAGTGTACTGCCCCACAAATTGGGGCAAACCCCACCACCCTGGCTTCCGCAAACTCAAACTCAGTGACACGTGCAGGCTATGGTTCCTCCTCCCTGTGCTGTAGCCCGAAGCCTCTCCACAGGCTGTGAGCTATTGTCCAATATCTGAAAAATGTTATTTTACATATTTTCTCTGGCTTTTTGTTTAGGTACGGCAGAGGACAAATTCAATTCTTCTTACTCCCGTTTTGCCTTGAAACAATACACATTGAGGAATATAAATATTCACTCATTTACCAATTGTCTGTCACAGAACCAAGGACTTTTCTTCAAGTATTTTTATACTGCCTGAAAATCTGGAAGGCTGTCTTTCTTTCCTGGCAACTACTCATCATCTATGATTCCTAGTTTGCTTTCTTTAAAGTGGACTGAGCACATCTGAAACACTCAAGAAATACTTGCAAAGCCACCTGAGTGAAAATTCCTTTAGATTTCACAACTCCCTACACACACACATTCATGTACATGCCCATATATACAACTTAAAATTATTACACTCATTCCTGACTGGAGGGCAATTTCTTTCAGTGGTTGACTTTCCCTGTGTTTTCAAAATTATTCAAATTAATTTTCATAGAAGTAATGCTTTCTCTCTTCTTGCAGTATTCACTAGTTTAAAGAATTATAATTAAAAGCATAACTAAATGAAAACATTTGGGAATAAACTCAGTTGGAGAGAAAAAGACCACTACAGAATATCCTGTGCTGTTCACAGCATTTAGTGCTCATCAATAAGCTGGTAAGAAACCAGTCAGAAATTGGTTAGTAGAGCTTCTACCATACAATCAAATTGTATCAGATATATTTTTTTAATCTAGGAAGTACAGGTATTTGTTAAATACTGTTAGAGAACAACTGTCCAAAGAAAGTTATATCTCATTTAAAATAGCAATTACTTTGAAGAGTCTCTAATCTGATAAGATAATTATGTCAGAGAATCTCACCAGCTTTTTAAACAAAGATAATCATTTTAAAATAAAATATATAGGTCTGACAGGGTTGTTTTAAAAATGTATTTATTTAATTTTATTTATTTATGGTTTTTAGTTTTGTTTTTGTAATTTTTTTTTCATTTGACCAGATAAAGAGAGAGAAAGAGAGAAAGCCACTAGGTCGACGACTTGAACCGTGGTCAGCCATGTGGAAGTCCAACATCTTAACCACTATACCACCTGCTGGCCCCCTAACAAGTTTTTGAAGAAGATAAAGGGTGTAATTTGTGTGTCAGGAAGATGAGGAGGCCTGGTGAAAGTGAGGACATAATATTTCAAATAATAAACAATGTTCAAAGAATGGCAAACAGCTAAACATATCTTGTTAGTGTAGTAATTTGTACCAATGCACAGATTACTTCAAAATAAGATAATGCAATATATTATTTATATGTCTTTAAAATGGCAAAATTAGTTTTCCTGAAGAACTCAAAACTGAATGTCTTAAATCAGACTGTAAATACGACAGAACATAAACTATCCTTTAATAAACTACAGAAAGAATTACTTTGAGAGAAAAGAAGTGAGAAAATTGAAAAAATACTCAATTTTACCATGTTAGAAATATTAATTTATAGTATTTTAAAGAATGGTTTGGCCAGGTCAGCCAGTTACATGGTGGTAAAGGTGGCTGGATCCCACATGGCTGACTATGTGGTTTGAATCTCAGACTCAGTAGCTTGACAAACATGCAGGCATGTGTTTGCATGTCCAAAAATCCCAAAATAAGGGAGAAATGGGGAAAGTTCGTAGCATGTCCATCTCCCATGGGAAGGGCGAATGCTTTCTCATTTTCCCTCTCTCTGTCACTCTCTGGTGAGCTCAAGTGCCTTCAAGCAAATTAACAAAAGAAGGAGAGGGGGGAAGGAGTGATTTGGCCAAAATCTTTTTAAAAATAAAATCTATTAAAAATAAAATTTTGTATTATATTGACAAATACTAGGTCGAAGATGTTAAGACATTCCTCTTAAGTATACTGTTGAATTGAAGGTTACACTATCCATGTTGGAAAACTGTGATTGAGAACTATTAGTATGGTATCTAATAAAACTCACTGAATATTCTTAGTCAAGTCATTTTACCTATCTTTTCCCTATTTATTCATAAGTGAAATCTGTATAGGAGCAGTTAAGGCCAACCTAGGAGCACAGGATAGCAAGGAATACAACATAAATGAAATATGACCAGTTCTTCAGACTATCACAAGATAAAGCAGTACTTCCTTAAGCCATAACCTATTATTCCTTGAACACAGTAACTTCAACATCACTCTTCTGGGTGCTTCTAGTGCTACTGCATTATCTATCAGTCCTATCAGTATACAATCAGAGAACTTTTTTTTCCTGAATCTTAAGCTTAAACCTTTCTTTCCTTAACTTCAGGCAACTGCTGCTTTTCCCAAATCTTCAGAGAATAATAATATTACCGTCTTTCATTTACAGTGTTATCTTGAAGGAATTGCTAAACTACGTGCAAATTCTCTGGAGTCTTTTCTTTTCCAGTCTATACAAACATAGTAAAATACTTTCCCACTTTATCTCACCTTTGGATTTTCTAGACATTTTTTTTTTTTCCTGTAAGATTTCTATCCCTAAAAAGAAGAAAGAAAAACAAATGTATATTGGGACAGCCCATAGCATAGTGGTTTAAGGAGCAGAATCCCAAATGGCTAGCCACAGTTTGAATCTAAGCCTTGGCAAATTGAGAAACATGCTAGACGTGTGTGTGTCTGTGTGTGTGTGTGTGTGTGTGTGTGTCCCAAATTCTGACAAGATGGAGAAACAGAGAAGGGATTGTGACATAACCACATCCCACTGGGGGATGCTTTCTCAACCACCTCCTCACACATGCCCTATATCGATTAAAAAAAGAGAAAAAAAGTAGATTTATTACTACTTTAATGCAAAATCTTTCCATTTTACACAAAAGTATACATACCTAAAGTAACAAGAGGTAAAATGCTTCAAATCCTGGGGCCAGGAGGTGGCATGGTGGTTAAGGTGCTGGATTCTACATGGCCAACTCCAAGGTTCAAGTCCTGCATGCAATAGCTTGAAAATCATGCTGGATGCACGTGTATGTGTGTGCACAAAATCTCAAGGGGAGAATGGAGGAGAAGGGATTGTGGCACGGCTATCACCCAGGGGGGTGATATCGCACTTTCTCTCTCTGTCCCTCTCTCTAGCAAGCACACTCGCCCTATGGCCAACCAAAATCTAAAAGAACAAAACAACAACAACAAAAACCTATAAAGCCCATAATAAAATTGAACATCATCCTGCTCTCATTTCATACAATATTTAATCAACAAATATTACTGAGTGCCAGCCCAGTGTCAGGCTCTGTACTAGGGTCCAGGAATACCACAGTAAACCATATAAACAGAGCCCTTAACCTCATTAGTTCACTGTCTAGCAAGAAGCATCTCAGACAGAAAGACATTAACCTTAAGAATAAACAAAATGTGATATGAGCCATGATAGTAAATATTGGGATCTCTGAGAATCTAACCAAATCTCAAACCATAGGTGGTACTAAAATTGCATTTATGTTATTATCTGAAGGATAAGCAGTAGTTAGACAGATGAAGGAAAGAACAAGTATGTTATGCAAAGAAGCAAAGGCATATTAAAGCTGTCAGGAAAATAATTTCAAATAACTCAGAAAGTTCATAATGCCTTGAATGCAGAGAATGACAGAGGGAAATGAAGCTACGTAGGTCAACTGGGGCTTTATTAGTAGGTCATATTAAGGAAAGTGAACTTATCCTTAAATCACTGAGGAACAGACGATAATACATTTTGTCACTGTGGAATCTTACATTGGCTTCAGAGTGCAAACTGGCCAGAAGTGCACGCTGAGCCAGGGAGATGAGGCAGGGCAATTCCAGCACTGATCTCACTGGTCTCCAAGGGACTGGGTCGAAAGGAATCATCACTCCTTCTTTTTGATAGATATTCATCACATGGCTTTAAGGATATATCACAGCTCAAGACTTTCCTCTTGCCTCGATGGCCTGGTCTTCAGTCTCCACTGCTAATCTCTCATTTCTTCAACATCTTAATGTTAAAGTGCTCCTGGATTTTTTCCAACTTCTCTTTCTCTTATTCAAGTCATTCTGACCAAGAGTTTTAATTTCTTCCAAAGCACTATGACCACATGAACATTATATATTTTAGTTACTTACTTTGATTATTATCTGTCTCCCTCTTCACCTAAGAATGTAACTCCATGAGGACAGTTTGTTCTGTTGATTGTGTGATCTGTGAAGTTCCTAGAAGGGTACTTGGTACAGAGGAGGCAGTCCACAAATACTTGTTAATTTTATGACTAAATCAGTAAATGTATAAAGAAATGAACACAGGAAATGGAGCTTGGACTAAGGTATTCAACATGGATGGAGAGGATTAGAGGAATAATTAGGTAAAGTAGGAAGATGGGCTAGCTGTAAAAACAGAGGAAAAGGGGGACCTTGAGCTTAACGCCTTGGTAGGTGGTGTGGGTGACTAGATACATTAGTGATTCATGGAACACTTCCCCTGGCTACTGGCAAGATGATCAGTTCAGTTTTGCCCAGGCAGAGCGTGAGGTATCTAATGAAATACCAAATGAAGATGTTTAGTCGAGAGCAGAAAGCGATAGGGATAGATGTGGATTTGGAGTCAAGCAGTAGATATGGTACTAGAAGGTTTAGAAGCAGATTCATTCACCCAAAGAGTGAACAAAATGACAAAATCAGAAGAACAAGGATGGAGCCTTGACAAACCTTCATTGAAGGGTGGCTACAAGTAAAAGAAACTGCAAAGAAGATGGAAATGAGCATTCAAAGATGTAAGAAGAAAATCAGGAGAATATTATGACTGAGAATGTAGTTCAGATAACATCTGGAAAAGGTCATATGGTCAAATACTGCTAAGTGAGCAAACAAAACTAAAAAACCTGCAAGCAGACGGCTTATCACAAAATTACGCAAATTGAGCCTACTTATATTCTCGTAAAACACTTACCACACTATCTGAAATCTCTGAATATGGAGAAGTGGACACTCGCTTTGATGGGTTGAGGTATGGTGTCTGCAGTTTGTTGCTCTATGCATTTCATACATGGGCTACTGACAGAAGGCAATTAATTGTGATTCGTAAGAAACAGTTGCTGAGAAGTGACAGCTACTGGTCAGGCAGGGTCACAAGAGCTAACGAGTTTACCACTTCAGCTCAGGCTGAGTCTTCTTTAGAAATTTTACTAAGTACTCAGTTCCCTACATTAGTTGAAAATTGTTCTCTCATTAAGTCCATCAAAAATTCTAGAAAATTTTTCTATTCCATGAGCCTTTGTTGTCATTAAAAATTACACATACACGGGTATCCCTGTATCTGCTACATTTCCAATTATTCTGCAAATTCAGTCTCAGTATAAACCGGACTTTATTTATTTATTTCTTCCATGAGTGAGAGAAACAGAGACAAAGAGAGACAGCACATTAAACAGTCTCTCAACACCACAATCGACTCTCTACGTTGGCCAGCCCCAGATTGTGGGCACAAACATGCCGGACGTACTCAGGGAGGTTTCTGGATGTGAATGCAGAACCTTCCCACGTGGGTAAGCCTCAGAGACTGTCATGTTTTCACTACTGCTTCACCATCTGGCTCTGCATCAGGTGGTGTTTAACCAACTCACACTGTGGTCTTGCTCTCACTGGTTACCACTCTGCATCTGACCTTACTTATTAAATATTCTTACTTTTTACAATAGCTATTATTTTATCTGGCTAATCAAGTTCATCAAGAAAAATTACACATTCCTCTATCATCCCACAATCCTACAGGTCAAAAATAGAGCAGTAGTTTTTCACTGTCACCTAAAACCTACTAAAATATAGCACCTGTTAACCTTATCAACAAAATTAAAATATCTACTCACAAGGTTACTCACAGAGGTTTTTTTTTTTTTTTTACTTCTTTTCTCTTATAGATGGATCATTCCTATATTTACTAAGTTTTGACTGACTACTGCAAAAATAATTATGAAGAAGTAATTACTGAAGCTGTTGTGACTTAATTGAAAAGAAAAAAGGCTTTTGAAAGGAATACCAGTAGTTTTCCCCTTTATATAAGAGACAGGAGAAATTTTACTATTAAAAATATCCCCCCAGAACTTTCTTATTCAAAGAACGAACTTTAAGGCTTAAGTTGGGTCATGGCTGGTGAAGGCCAACAAATCATAGCCTATCTTTAATTTTTTTCTAGCCAAAAAGTAAAGTCAGGGCCAGCCTCATAGCCTAGTGGTTAAGGGAGCCACATTCCATTTGGCTGACTGTGGCTCAAATCTTGGTCCCATTGGCTTGAAAAACATGCCAGGCACATTGAGTGTATGCCCTCAATCATGACAAGATGGAAAAATGGAAGAGAAGGGATGGTGGTGTGACCACAACCCACAGGAGATGACTTTTCTCTCTCTCTCTCTCTCTCTCTCTCGCTCGCTCTCTAGCAAACTCACGTGTACTCTGGCAATTAAAAAAAAAAAAGTAGAATCACTTCCATTCATTCAGTGAACATTTATTGACTACCACTATGTGAAGTACACACCTGAGAAACTGCTTGGGCACGAAGGATGACAGATGACCTGGTTCTATCCCTCAGAAAGCTAGTATTCTAGTGCATAGAAAGGAGACTGCTCTGAGCTAGCTGCTCCCAGAAAGAAACTGCCTTAGAATGACAGCATATCTATAACCTGTGGTCAACAAGAAGGCAGTCCTCACAGTGCAGAAACAAAACTAAGAAACGGCTGAAATCAGGGGGTATACTATGAAGATGTCTCATTTGTGTGGCTTGATGTGACTAGCTTCCTGACAAATTCTTAATAAAATACATTAACTTAAAATACTCCTAACTTAGGAAGTAGGGATCCTTGTTAGAATGTCAGGAAATGGAGGGGCATGTTAGGGTTTACTTAGTGATCAAAAGTTACCACTGAACATTATAAATAACCTAAACGTGAAGTACCTCAATTCTGATCAGGTAGCTAGTCTGATAGACCAGTTAGTGGCTACTGTAAAGTTTGTTTATTCTGAGAAGGTCTGTCTTGCTTCTACTTTAAATGCTAAACAGACTATTCCAGATGATGCAATTGATATGCTATATGAAAGCTATCATGGGAACCAGCAGATGGCGTAATAGTTACATCACTGGACTCCCATGTAGTCGAGCGCAGTTCCAGTCCCAGACCTGATGAATTAAAACTCACACCAGGAGCATGTGCATGCATGCCCAAAATCCCAAGAGGAGAAGGGATTGTAGTGTGGCCATACTCCCAGGAGGTGATTTCTTACTTTCTGTCTCTTTGGCAAGTGTACGCGCCCTATAGCAAAATCTCTCTTTAAAAAAAAAGTCATCATGGATAGGCTTTATAAATATTCAACACAGGTCTCTTCCCAAATAATGATAAATCATAAAGGAAGTTATTTTTATGTGCCCTCCCTCCTCAAAATAACTTTATTATTGGAAAATCATGAAACAGTTCAAGACACAATTTTATATTTTCTGTTTCAGATTTCCCTTAATAAGTTTGCGAATGATAAGGAAATCAGGATGATTCACAAGTGTAGGAGGGAAGAGACAAAGGCACTCATCCCAGTGGGACTGAAATTTTTTAATCTGTTTTTGTTTTAATTAAACAAGTATCTTTTTAAAAAATCCATTTTTTTGTGGGCAGTATATTGTTTCATAGCATGTACATAGTATAATTATCAAAGCACAGACATAAAATACATTCACTAATTTCAACACGGGACATTTCATTATGTTGTACACATCTGACAATAGTTCTACTAGTTTCGTGTGCGTTCTGCAGTATATATTCAATTGTCAAATACTTTTTTTTAAGAGAGATTTTTGCTATAGCACATGTATGCTCACCAGAAAGACAAAGAGACAGAAAGCAAGAAATCACTCTCTTGGGAAATAGCCATGCCACAATCCTTTCTCCTCTGTTCTCTTCCCAGGATCTTGGGCGTGCACGCATACGTGCCTGGCATGAGTTTAAAGCTACTGGGTCTGGGACTTGAATCACGGTCAGTCGTGTGGGAGTCCAGTGACGTAACTGCTATGCCATCTGCAGGTCCCAACCACATTTTTTACTTTGCCGTGGTGCACATTACATAAACAGTTACCCTTGTTTACATGCACTCTGTGTCTGTGATCAATATTTTCCTGAAAATACCTCCTGAATGCCATGGAGCTTCTTGTGTCTACCATTATTTTCTCCACTTCAACACTATCAAGTCCTTCTTTTTCTGCTATAGAGTATGGACATTCAGTATATATTAAGCAGGAACATGGACATACTGTAAATTTTCTTTCACAGCCTTTCTGTTTTGGAGAGGTGTTTTGTTTTTTTGTTTTTTTTGTTTTTTTTGTTTGTTTGTTTGTTTGTTTTTTTGGTTTGTTTGTTTGTTTTTGCTTTAGGGTGTGTGCACTTGCCAGAAAGACAGAGAGAGACAGACAAAAAGTGAGAAATCACCCCCCCCCAGGGGGATGGCCACACCACAATCCCTTCTCCTCCATTCTCCTCTCGGGATCTTGGGCATGCATGCACACGCGACTGGCGTGAGTTCAAGCCACCGGGTCTGGGACTGCAGTCTACTACATGGGAGTCCAGCAACATAGCCATTAAGCTAACTGCTGATCCCTAGGCTTTTGTTCTTTATGACCAAGTAGTATTCCACTGTTACTTATACCACATTTATTTATCCATTCATTGCTGTTGTTGGGCAACTGAGGCTGATTTCGTGTCTTAGTATTGTGAATAATGCTGTGATAAATATGGATGTACAAATGTCTCTACCTCAGGGTGATTTCCTGCCCTTTAGGTAAGTACCCAAGACTGGGATTACTAGGTCATACAAAAGTTCAATTTTTAGATTTTTGAGGCATTCTGTACTATTTTCCACAGTGACTGGACTAACTCACATTCCCACCCACAATGCCAGGGTGGGGAGGGGGAGTCCCTTTTTTCCACAGCTTCACCAGCATTTGTTAATTCTTTGTTTTGATAATCATAGCCTTTTCAACTGTGATTAGGTGATTCCTCACTTTGGTTCTGATTTGCATTTCCCTTCTGACAAGAAAGGTTGAAATTTTTTTTCATATGCTTTTTTGCCACTCCTATGTCTTCCTTTGAGAAATGTCTGTTCAGATCAATTGGCCTTTTTTCTTTCTTTCTTTTTTTTATTGGAATGGTTTATCAGTTTTTTTTGTGGGTGAGCAATTTGAGCTCCTTACACCATCTGGCTATCAATGCCTTCTCTGAAATATATTATATAAATATTATATTGTCAGTTGTCTCTTTACCCTGTTTAAATGTTGTCTTTGCTGTTCAGAAGTATTTTAGCCTAATATAATGCCATTTGTCTATTTTCAGTGTTGTTGCCCATGCTGTAGGGGTCTTATGTAAGAAATCTTTGCCTGCTTCAATATCTTGAAGTGTATCCCTTGCATTTTCCTCAAGCAGTTAAATAGTTGTAGGCTTTACATTTAAGTTTTGAATTCATTTTGAGATAATTTCTGTAAATGGTGAGAGGTGGGAGTCTAGTTAAAGTTTTTATATAGTTGCTAAGGAATGGGATGCACAGAGAACTTGATGGGGTTGATGCAGAATTTTTTAGAGAAATTTTTGCTATAGGGCACAAGCATTTGTTGGAGAGACAGAGATAGGATGAGAGACAGAAATCAAGAAATAACCCCTTGTGAGGATGGACACAATGCAATGCCTTTTCTTCCATTCTCCTCTCAGGATTTTGGGTATGCAAGCACATGCATCCAGCATGAGTTTTAAGCCACTGAGTCCAGAACTCAAACAGCAGTCGACTAGGTGGTAATCCAGTGATATAACCATGATGCCACCTGCTGGTACTGACACAGGATTTTAATGCAGCATCATCAAAAGGTGGACCAAAAGCGAGTTCCTACCAATTCTCTAGCACTGAATGGCCCTCAACAAACCTAATCTATTTAGCTCTGTAAGAAGACAGAGAAGAAAGAAAATAATGAAAACTGTCCCCACTTCTCTAGAAGTGATATTATGACAGATTTATCAGGATGAAGACTGAGAGGACAGTCAAAGGTCTCTTAGTTCAACCCTGATTGGCTATTAAAGGCAATATGTACATGTATGGGTAAAATGGGTAACTGGGAGTGGAAAAGAAAACTAAGACTCTTTAATGAAGTGGCCCAAGTGCTGTTTCCAAAACATTTTCAAGAAACTGAGTTAGAAGGTATGGGAATGCTGGGACTGACCAGAGTAAATTTAAATGAGAATCAGAATGTATGAACAGATGATATAAAAATAATTGTCTCCTTTACCTGAATATATCATTGGAATGGACATAATATCTGATGGAGAATGCTTCCCGTTTTGAGTACACATAAGTTTGCTCTTCAGCTAGTATAAATTAGAAATGCTAAATGAGTACTTATTGAGTTGCCTAACCCTAAACGGGTTTTTACTTTGAAGCAACATAGAATACTTGATGAATAAAGAGAGATTAGAACTTAAACCATTGAGGGGAACACTGCTACATTGTTGGTGGGAATGTAAATTTGTTCAGCCACTGTGGAGAACAATATGGAGGTTCCTCAAAGACCTTCAAATAGAACTACCATATGATCCAGCAATTCTACTCCTGAATATCTACCCAAAGGACAGGAGAATGCTCAGAAAAGCGCTTGCACAACTATATTTACTGCAGCACTATTCACAATTGCTAAGACATGGAACCAACCCAAATGTCCACAAACAGATGAATGAATTGAAAAAGTGTGGCACATATACTCCATGGAATATTATTCAACCATGAAAAACAAGGCCCTGGAATTCGATAGAAAGTGGACAAATATGGAAGATTTGTTGCTGAGTGAAGCAAGTCAGGCTATGAAAGAGAGACATTATTTGTCTCCACTTAACATATACCAACTATCCGTACTTTATGGTAGAGATTGAAAGACTGGAGGACATAAAAGCATTAAAAATTGTTATGGACACTAGAGACTAAGGGGAAGGAGAATGCGGGAGGGGAAGGGTACAGGAAAGGAAATTTGGGGGAAAAAATGGAGAGGTAAAATATTTGTGGGACACAGATATATTTTATTATCTGCTGATGAGGATGTGTATAGTATTCTCAACTAGACTGAGATGTATATCATGCTGGATAAAGTCTCTTTACAAATCTAAACGATGTTTAATGATTGAATGCATAAATAATAAATTATTAAAAAAAACAAAGTAACTGGCATACTAAAAATAAAAAATAAAATACCATTGACAGTAAAGAAAAAAAAAGAATTTAAATCATTGACTTGCTAGAAAATTAAGTGCTAGTACAACAAATTCACTGTATCATAGCCCTGTGCGGCCTGTGAAAATAGGGAACAATGCATGGAAGCAAACAGTAGATTACTGAGGCCTAAATAAAGTGATCCTAACTCTAGCAGCACCAGTCCCTGACATGGTACCAGCTATTCAAAGAAGACAACAATCAGATCAGCTCATGGCCTGCTGGTTAAGGCAGCTGGATTCCAAATGGCTAACCACATGGTTCAAGTTTCTTAAGTTGGGCCCAGCAACTTAAGACACATACCCCTGGTGTGCAAAATGGTTTGGGAGGCGCCAGAGGTCAGCCATGCTTTTCAGATCAGAACAGGCCTTGCATAGCCTGTATATGAGGCGGTTCAGGGGAGTAGAGAAGAGCGACATTGTGAGTGAAGTGAGTTGGAGCAGGAAACTATTCCTCTGAGCTTAAGTCCGAGAGGATAGAGTGTCAGGCCTACCCTGTCTGCCAGACTGGGGCAGTGGTCAAATTCCTCAGTCTATGTTGGATGGTGGTGCTCTGTTTTGTGCCCTTTGCGCTCTTTAGGCTGTGTAGACTTCATTGTAAATAGAGCTCTACCTGCCAGTTGACTTGAAAGATGGTGCTTGCTTAGAGTGGGGAGGGTGGGAGGCCCAATGTTTTTCTTGTTTGTTTTTAAATTTTTCTTTGAAGTTGTATGCTCCTGCACTTCCTTATGATGTGTGTTTTTTGTCCTTGTTTTTCTGTGGGGGGCAATGCTGGAATTTATGGTGGGAATCTGGAGTTCAGAGTTTTGGAGAAGAGTGTCTTTCATTTTTCTCCAATGAAGGGAAGGCTGAGCGAGAGGAGTTCTCCAGAGCCTCACTGACTTCAGGCAGTTTGCTCCTCTCTACTTTTCCAAGTAGAAACCACACGGACTGGAAAATCTGTCCCCTACCCTTGTCAGATCCACCCAATTCCTCTTTCTGTGGGGCCTGCTCATGGGCAGCAGCCAGCCCAGGTACCTCTCGGATGCAGTGGTGGCAGTGGTTGGCACTGGCCTTCAGGCAGCAGGCATATTTCCCTGACTTTACCCAATCTCAGTCCCAGTGTGGCTGGGGGCTGAGCCAGGGAGGTAGAGCATGAGGTAGTAACTGTGGCAGAAGCGGCCAGTGCAGGCAGTGGCAGTGGTACAGAGGTGCAGAGAGTAGCAAAAGCAGTGGTGGCACAGGCAGCTGACATTTAGACTTAAATTGTCTTTTGAGTAAAGCAAATTGCCCTTCATAATACATGTGGGACTCATCCAATGAGTTGAAGGCCTTAAGAGAATAAAGAATGATTTCCCCTGAGCAAGAATTCTGCCAGCAGACCAGCTTTGGACTCAAACTACAACTCTTTTCTGAGCTTCTAGCCTGCTAGTCTTTCCCATCAGATTTTAGGCTTACTGTCTTCCACAAACACATTACCCAATTTCTTAAAATACGCTTTTATGTATGTGTATACATGTGTACCTTCTATTGGCTCTGTTTCTCTGGAGAGTCCTACCATCTAGTCTTAGTATGGAAGGACCACATAACACACCTAGTAAAAGCAGAAAGAGAAACAAAGTACCATACATGCTATAATAGAATTATTTTAAAACACATATAAGACACAAAGAGAGAGGTCACAGATTAGAGAGAGCTTTCTGAGTGGCTGATCTATATTTGAAAGATGAATAAATATTCCGGAAGCCGATGAAAGGAGGGTAGTGAAAAATACCCCTGCCACCAAATGCTCTCTGCGTGAGAAGAGACCTAGACATAGAAAACAGTATGACATATTTTTGAAAATATAAGTAGGTTATATAGATAGAGCCCAGGATGAGCAGGAATTGAGATAAAAAGGAGGCAAGTGATAAAAACAGAGAAATATAAAAGGCCCAGCTCATGAAAGGTCTGATATGGTAAGTCTAAGGAGTTCGGGTTTCATTTTGTAAAGAAGCCTATAAATTTTCTAAAAAAAGACCAACGTAACCACAGTTGCAACTTTAAAAGATATCTCTGATAGCAGTGCTAAAAACAGGTTAAAGAGCCAGCAGGTGGCATGGAGGTTAAGGTGCTGGATCTCACATGGACAGCTGTGTGGTTCAAGTTGCAGGCTTGGCAGTTTGAGAATCACGCTGGGCACATCTGTGTGAGGGTCCCAAATCCCAAGTGGAGATTAGAGGAAAAGGGATTGAGGCACGGCCATCTCCTTTGAGGGGTAATTTCTCATTCTCTCTGCACCCCCCAAGTTTGTCTCTGGAAAAACTAAATATATACATACACACACACACAGGTTCAAAAAGGGTAAGCCCCATGCCTTATATATTTACGGGAGCTGGATCCCACATGGTCAAATATAGTTCTAACCCCTGCCTTGGGGGCATGAAAACATGTTGGGCATGGGTATCAGTGCCCCAAACCCCAATAGGATGGAGAAATGGAGAAAAAGGGATCGTAACATGACCACATCTCACTGGGGAAGGAGACCATATCTCTCCCTTTCTCTCTGTCTGTCTCTCTGGTAAGCACACACACCCTCTGGTAATTGAAAACAAATAATAATAATAGCTTCAAGGAAATAGAAATGGTGGGAATGCAGCAGGAGTGGATAGACCACATCAGAGGAAAATGTCTTAGTCAGCTCATAACAAAATACTATAGATTGAGTGGCTTACACAACAGAAATTTCTTTCTAATAGTTGTGGAGGCTTGGAAGTCCAAGGTTAAGGTGCCAGTCAATTCAGTTCCTGGAGACAGCTGTCTTCCTAGCTTGTAGGTGGACCTCTTCTCATCCTTACATAGCCTTTCCTCTGGGTATGACCACACAGAGAAAGTTCTTCTCCACTTCTTATAAAACCACCAATCCTATCTGATTAGGACTCAAATCTTATAACCTCACTTAGCTTTAATTACCTCCTAAAAGCCCTATCTCCAAATACAATTGCATTTGGGATTAAAGCTTCAACATATGAACTGGTGGGGTAAAGGTACACACAATTTAGTTCTTAGCAGGTAAGGAATAAGATGCATGAATTTCATATTATATGAAGGTATTAACTGTATACAAGCAATCACATTTCATTCAAATATTTGAATGTTAAAATAATAACATTTTGGGGACCAGTAGTTAGTGTCATGGCTATGTCGCTGGATTCCCATGTAGCCGACTGCAGTTCGAGTCCCGGATCCAGTGGCTTAAATTCACGCCGGGCACATGTGCATGCATGCCCAAGATCCCAAGAGAAGAATGGAGGAGAAGGGATTGTGGCATGGCCATCCCCCCCCGGGGGTGATTTCTCGCTTTGTGTCTCTCTGTCTCTCTGTTTCTCTCTTTCTGGCGAGCGCACGTGCCCTATAGCAAAAACCTCTCCAAAAAAAAAAAAAAAAAGAAAAGAAAAAAATATATATAATAATGACATTTTGTATTATTGTTCCTGACTTTAAGTTACTCCTAGTTTTAAATACCTAAATATGGCCACTAGAAAAACCCTGTAAGACACTGCTGGCCTACATTCTTTCATAAATCTCATTTTTTAAAATGAAATACGATCAGTAATTTTATACTACTTTACAAGACATATTATTAAATTAGATCTAAGAAGAAAAAAATCATATCCTTAATTGTTTTTGTGTGATCCTACCCATTAATAAAAAAAAAAACAAGCTTACAACACTCCCTAATTGCTGCTATTCTCTAATTAAGCACCTGGACAACTTATTAATTCTTAAAGAGGTTATCAGGTATTTATCAAAAGAAATGCAAAAGCCCAAATTAGGCAAATAATTAAATAAATACATAAATAAAATCATCCACTATAATTTCAGCTGCATTAAAAATTCTCTAATTCAGGATTGATATAAAAGAGATGAGAAAGTTTCACAGGTTGAGGGTTGTTTCTACCATCCTATTTACTACTTAACATGATAGCTGTTCCAGTCTCTGAGTATAACAGAATCATTATCGCTTGGCATTCAACTCCAATACATATATACTAACGGCTTCTATTTTGCAAATCACCCTTTCAGATTACTCTATCACCTCCTTAAACTGACAGCATCTTTCTAGATCTAGAGAAATTATCCAAACTTATTAAGGGCTCCATGTTTTTCCTAAGCTATATGAGGACAGTATAAAAATATATACATATTAGCAAAAAACATTTGCTTGACTATAAAAATGTAACTGTGCAAATGTAAGAGTATTCTTTTGTGTATTATGGTAGTGCATTCTGAAAACAAACTGACATCTTGGTTTATTTTACTTACACAATAAGTTTAATTTACATAGAAATGATAGAGTATTTCAGGAGAAAGTCTTAAAAACAATTTCTGCTGAATGACTGCTATAATAATCTTCTTATGAAAGAAATAAACATAAACTAAGACGGCAGTTGTGAACAGATATAGTAGCTCTCAGCTAAAGACAAAACTCGATATTCAGTAGGAAAACACTAAAAAAAAAAAACCAGAAGGAGTTTTCATTTAAGTTTCTGGTTGAAGTCAAAATCTGTTTCCTTAAAACTTCGATCTTAACCATATCAAAAGCTGTTTATTAAGGCTGGCTCTAAGGCAAAAAATGCAAATTTGCACTATTATCCCAATCTTCCCTTTATGACCATGAATGAAAAGAGAACATTTTCAGAGCTTTTATGTCCAGGATTTGGTGAGATGTTTTCGCTTAATGGACCTACAGATCTTAAAGGCAAATGTGAAGTACTAAGTTAAATTTAAATACAAAGGTCTATTTGTCTTCTAGGAATTGTGGGTAGCTATACAAGAACACACATTTCTTTTTCTTTTTTTGGAGAGGTTTTCGCTATAGGGCACGTGCGCTCGCCAGACAGAGAGAGACATAGAGACAGAAAGCGAGAAATCACCCCCGGGGGAATGGTCACGCCTCAATCCCTTCTCCTCCATTCTCCTCTCGGGATCTTGGGCATGCACGCACACGCGCCCGGCGTGAGTTTTAAGCCACCGGGTCCGGGACGCAAACCGCGGTCGACTACGTGGGAGTCCAGCGACATAGCCATTACGCTAACTGCTGGTTCCCGTAGAACACACATTTCTAAATGATGAAAGTCTGAAGTTTGATTACGAAGGTTAAAATTTTCTAACTGAATATGCCATATAAGTCTATTTTCTCTAATAATTTTAATCAATAAAGCCTCAATAGTTTGCAACTTCCAGAGCTTAAACGGAAATTGAAATAAAAAAATTGAAATTATTTAGTTTTACAAACAAATCATCATTATCATTTTCTTTTCTTCCAGTAAGCAAATATATATTTTTATGTTTGAATCCTTAATATTAAGAAATTATCTAAAATGCACGAATACAAAATTTACACTAAACAGTTTACAAATATGTATCATACTCATCTATTATTCAAACAATGAGAAGAAAGTCCCTCTTAAACTTTAAATTTCTTGAAACCATGCATAGAAAGTATAATCCACAGTCCTAAGTAGCCTAAGAGAAATACAGGAAACTCATACCTGCCATCTACTTTATTAATGTTATTCTCACTTTCTTTAGTTTTTCTCATTTATTTTTAATTTAAATCTTGATAAATTGCATTCATCTATAAAGACAAGTTAAATCACTTGTTTGCATAAGACAAAACAAAGAAGAAAAAGAGTACCGGAACAAGGAAACAGAAGGAAAAAAAGATGGTGGCAGAGATGAAGGAAGACTTCGTAATGGAGGAGACATCTGAGTCAAACCCAGAAGGCAAGTAGAGAGCTGGTATTACAACAAGGGAGGAAGGGGCATTTTCAAGGGGAGAAAACAGTAAAGATAAAAATACAAGATGTGAATAAAGAATAGTAAATTGTTAAATTTCACTTGATGGTATGGCTCAGCAATGGAAATTAAGGAATATGAATAAAACACAGGTCCACGGACATATTAAATCTCACTATAATGAACTCTAAACAGATGAATTCACTACAGTGAAAACTGTGTCATTATTTATATGTAACTAGAATTCATACAACTCACTCCTAAGATGTAAGAAATGAAATTTAGTTAATAACTAGCCTTCAACAGTGAAATCAGTACTATAAATAAGCATTCCAAAGGTGACATGAGAAACAAGATGGAATGGAATAAATACTATAACCAGACTTTCCCTCTCCTATGTGCTGAGTTTAATGTTAGGAAACTAAAGTTGACTTTTGATCAACACATGGGGAAGGAAAAAAATCAGTACTTGAAATAGAGTGGCCCATTGATCTAAATTTTAAAAACAACACATTAAAAGTTAAATGCTATGATTTTGGTGTTCACTTGGGGCCAATATTGAATATGCTCTCTATGTATAATTATCCAATTAAAACTCAAAATATTTTGATTCTCATGGAGTAGGATCTACCAAAAATAATCTGTAACCTTCCATACATCCAAAGAAGTAGGTATGAAGTATTAGAAGAAAGGAATCATTTATAAATGGGTGATTTAACAGGACACAGTGCATTTTGATACAAATGATGTTGGAGAACACAAGTTGGGAGTCAAACAGATGTAAATGCCAAAACAGACAAGATGTGGGGACCAGCAGTTAGCGTAACGGCTATGTCGCTGGACTCCCACGTAGTCGACTGCGGTTCGCATCCCGGACCCGGTGGCTTAAAACTCACACCGGGCGCATGTGCGTGCGTGCCCAAGATCCCAAGAGGAGAATGGAGGAGAAGGGATTGTGGCATGGCCATCCCCCCCGGGGGGTGATTTCTCGCTTTCTGTCTCTCTGTCTCTGTCTGTCTGGTGAGCGCATGTCGGCAAAAACCACTCAAAAAAAAAAAAAAAAAAAAAAAAAAAAAAAAACAGACAAGATATGTTTGGAGAATAGCAACCTATCCAAATGAGCTAGTGCACATGCTTATGGAAAAGAGTAGAATGTAATCTCCATTCCAAAACAAATAAATAAACAACTACAACAACAAAAACTAGCTCCTCTCTAAGGTCATTATACTGTGGTTACAGTCAAAATACATTTCACAGCACATAATTCAAGTGAAAATGGATGGCAGGCAGTATGAGCTATATGTTTTTGTTGTTGTTAAGAATTATTTATTTTCAGGACCAGCAGTTGGCTAATGGCTATGTCGCTGGACTCCAATGTAGTCGACCGCAATTTGAGTCCCGAACCAGGTGGCTTAAACTCACACCAGGCGCACATGTGCATGCATGCCCAAGACCCCAGGAGGAGAATGGAGGAGGAGAAGGGATTGTGGCGTGGCCATTCCCCAGGGGGATGACTTCTCACTTTCTCTCTTTCTGTTTCTCTCTGTCTTTCTGGCAAATGCACATACCCTATAGTAAAAACCTCCCCCCAAAAATATATATTTATTTATTTTAATTTGACCAGAGAGAGAGACAAGGAAAGAGAAAAAGGGAGAGACACTAAGTCTAGGACTCGAACCATGGTTGGCCATGTGGGAGTCCAGAGCCTTAACCACCACACTACTTAAGGGCCCTGAGCTACATGTTTTCATTTGTTCCTCTTGCCTCTCATATCCCAAAGAGGCAATGTGGACAGGCCTATGTGGATGGTGAATATGCAAAGGGATTGTATCCAGTTGAGGAACCTCAAATTTTGGAAATCTACCATCCTCTGTCACCATCAGGAGAAGGAAAGATCATTATCTGTACTTTCGATAGCAAATAAATCTGCCCACTGCCTTGGATGGAGATACAACTTCACCTTTAAAGATTGTTTCACACAGAAATATTCTTGAAAAGATAGTGCAGAAGAGACACTGGCAAAGTCTTTGCTAAGACATGCAGAAATGCAAGAGACCCAAAAAGAAATGTCTCCTGCCATATTAAATATTCTTTATGCTATTATTTATGTTATCACATATTTTATGCTATTACCTAGTCAAGTCACTCATTTTTGACTTTAATAAAAAGCAAAAAAAGATTATAGACATTTCAGGTTTTCTATTGAAAAGTTAAGTAGCTGTCTGGCTATCACACTAATATTTCCATATGAATTTTATTTAAAAAAAAAAAGCCTTACTATGACATGCAATGAGTAAAAATTTGGCCTTACCAAAACATTCACCTAATGAGAAATGATATCTTCAAAGTTTCCTACCAGCAGTACCATACGATGCACCTTACATTTACAAAGCGTAAATCTTTCTCAAGTCAAAGGTACAGTTAAATTTATTAACCAAATATTAATCTTCTTCATGTAAACAAACACTTGAACACTTATTCCTCTTGGTACAGTGGGGGGACACAAACTCTTGAAAACATTCAAAAATTTAAATTTGGCAAAAATGTGTTTTCCTGGGGCTGGCAGATGGCACAGTGGTTAAGGGCGCTGTACCCCCACATGGCCAACCGCGTTTCAGGTCCTGAACCTGGTGGCTTGCCTTCTCACTCACTCTCTTTCTGTGTCTCTCTGTCCCTCTCTGGTCAAATTAAAATTTAAAAATTAAATTAAATAATTCTTTAAGAAAAGTGTTTTCCTATATAATTACTCACTATAAAATACTGTAGTTGGCATAAAAATAGAAAATTTTAAACTGACAATATGTTTCTAATATAACCACCAAAAGCAATCAAACAAAAAAAGGAAAAACTTTTAAATTCTTCTTTGTAGAAAGAGGGCATGGACTGCTGCATCTTAAAAACATTTATTCTGAGCATTGAAAATTGGAGGACAAAAGTAAAAGGAAGTTATGTGACATACCTCTCCCAGAGCCTCGTATCTTTTCTGGTTCCATCTGTGCAAGTCTTCCCGATAGTTAAAAACAAATGGCTCCCCGGTTTTTATGTGTCTTAATTGCCCCTCTAGAAGATAAACAAGCAATAATGGTATGACTCAAATACATTTACAACATATGTACAGTACAACAAATAATGTCTTATAAAAATGAACTTTCTCAGAACAATTTATTTTTAACTACATTTTTTCTTCAAACATCAGTATGATGCAAATATATGAACAGTATAACAGAATGTTCCCCAAGTACTCAAAAACTATTCTTCTTGACCTTCATGTCTCTAATACAAACCAGATTTATATTTGAAGCCCCACTATGTGTAAGACTGTCTACTAGCTCCTGCCAGGAACACTATCCTAATACTAAAGAAGCTTAGAAGCTAACTAGGAAAGAAAAGTATATTAAAAATTGGGACCAGCAGTTAGTGTAATGGCTATGTCACTGGACTTCCATGTAGTCAACCGTGGTTCGAGTCCCGGACCTGGTGGCTTAAACTCACACCGGGCACATGTGCGTGCATGCCCAAGATCCTGAGAGGAGAATGGGATTGTGGCGTGGCCATCCCCTCTTGGGGGTGATTTCTCACTTTCTATCTCTCTGTCTCTCTGTCTGTCTGGCGAGCACACGCACCCTATAGCAAAAACCTCTCCAAATAAAGAAAAAAAGAAAAGTATATTAAAAATTAAGCAACTTTTAAGGAATTTAAACAAATAAGAATAAAGTTGGCAGTCTAAAAGCTGCCACAGTTGATTCATGTAGACAATAAAATCCAGAATGACTTTAGAAAAAAAATGAAATTCTATGGGCTAGAATAGGTTCAGAAGGTCCCAGTGAGATTTTTCAACTAGACCTTGAAATATAAATAGGATATAATATGGAAATTAGAGAGAGGTGGTGAGCAAACACAGGTTTGGATTGTCAAATCAGACTCGCTCAATTCAGAGATTTTTACTGACAATGACTAAGCTTTACTAATAATTCTGAGAGTGCCAACAAGTCGTAAGCACAGGCAAAACAAAGAGGGGCACAGGACATCCCAGCATTTCCCCCCAGGTCCCTTCCTCTCATTGAATAGCACTTTCTGGCCCAGAGTAAGCGAGGTCTCTAGTGAAGCACATAGGTCACCTTACATATAGGCATGCATTTTGGTTATAAATTATTTCCATTTTATGTGCCAAAAGTTATTCGGCTTGCATGATATTCTTCAGAGAAACATGCCTCGCATTTCTATAGGCTTGTTATAGCAATGCTAAACCAGTTGTTCTGTTCAAAATTTAAATCCATTAAAAAAGACTCTCCTTATAGTAAATATTAGTCTGTATTTCCTAAAATTTTAATTATCAGCACCTCTACCAATAGGAAAAACCAGGTCACCTGTCCACATTCTTTTCCCAGAATTAGTTCTCCAATAAGCAAAAGAGAAATAGAACACCAACCAATTGCTTTAACCTCTATTCCCTTACTGGCAACTAAATATTACTACCTATACATAGGCTGGCATAAGATATCCTTAAAAAAGTAAAAAAAAAAAAAAAAAAAAGAAAAAAAAAGAAAACTATCAGAAAAAATATCTAAGTTTCTAATATCTTCTCTTTGAATTCAGTTAGCATCTAATGCACAGAGACAGTCACTCCACGTCCTAACTTCTACTACTGAAATAGTAAAGGAGTATCCACTAATACAATGACAGATCACAAATTCAGCTGATTCAGAGCAGCAAATAGAAAACTGAATCTCAAGGGGCCAGCAAGTGGTGTGGTGGTTAAGGTGTTGAACTCCCACATGGCCAATCGTGGTTCAAGTTTCAGACCTGGTGGCTGAAATCACACTGGGCACTTGTTTGTGCATGCTCAAAATCTCAGAAGAAGAACAGAGAAGAAGGGATTGTGGCATGGCCATTCCCTTGGGTGGGGGTGGGGGTACTGATTTCTTACTTTCCCACTGTCTCTTTCTCTTTCCAGCAAGCACAAATGCCCTATGGCAAAAACAAAGGAAGGAAGGAAGGAAGGAAGGAAGGAAGGAAGGAAGGAGAGAGAGAGAGGAAGGAGGGAAGGAAGGAAGGAAGGAAGGAAGGAAGGAAGGAAGGAAGGAAGAGGGAGGGAGGGAGGGAAAGAAAGAAAGAGAAAGAAAGAGAGAGAGAGAGAGAGAGAGAGAGAGAGAGAGAGAGAGAGAAAGGAGAGAAAGAAAGAAAGAAAGAAAGAAAGAAAGAAAGAAAGAAAGAAAGAAAAGAAAGAGGGAGAAAAAGAAAGAAAGAAAGAAAGAAAGAAAGAAAGAAAGAAAGAAAGAAAGAAAGAAAGAAGGAGAGAAAGAAGGAGAGAAAGAAGGAGAGAAAGAAAGAAAGAAAGAGAGAGAAAAGAAAAGAAAAGAAAAGAAAAGAAAAGAAAGGACACATCAATTCAAATGCTACCTACACTGTAAAAATATTACCCTTTGAGTAAAACAATGTATTAATAATCCAATGAATCATGATTCTTTGTTCCAGACGTGTCCTTATAATTCTTCCACATCCCAAGTACAGAGGTTATTTTATTCAGAACTTAATAAATTTTACAACAAGGTTATTGCCTGAAAAAATCATGGGAAATTGAGTATTATGTTTTAACATATTGTCACAGATAATTATTGCCACTCACTTCATTTTAAATAACATGTGAAACAGTAGTACCTTTCTATATAATTTAATTAAGAGTTCCAATTGGATAACAAGTGGTTGAATGCTCAAGGCTGAAATACATAAACTGAATCAAATTCATGTCCTTTAGTTTACATGACTTGACAACTATGGGAAACTGTTACTTGATTCTTTCACTTGAGTGAAGGATTTTACCATGCAAGGTTAAGTCATTATTTCTCAAAAGAAATACATAAAACATTCTAGCTGGCCTTTACAAGTGGCAAACAGTATCTGTTCTATGATTCTATTAGCATTGTTAAGTAAATTCTGCATACAGAATATACCACTTACTTTCATTAAAAGCATATTCAAATCCTTCCAGGGTATCAGGAAAATCGAGAGGTGGTTCATCTTTTTTCATTAGTTCATCCAAATCTATCCTAGATAACAAATCTAGAAAAGAAATGACATGAAAATGATTTACATTTATTTTTACAGTTAACAACAAAGACTACATCTTAAATAATTTGTATGTATTCTTTTGTTTTATTAGATTAATTTTTATGTGTTGGTTTAACTAGTAATGGAAGTATATTTTTAAGTTCCCAAAATGCTGTATAGGCTGAGCATTACTAATCTAAACATCTGAAATCCAAAATGCTCCAAAATCTGAAACTTTGTGAATGTCAATATGATGCCACAAGTGGAAAATTCCACAACTGACCTCATGTGATAGATTGTAGTCGAAATTTGGCAGTACAAAAATACTGTAGAAAATTACCTTCAAGCGATGTATATGAGATATATATGAAACATGAAACATAAATAAATGTTGTTTAGACTTCAGTCCTATCACCAAGGTATCTCATTATATATATTGCATAAAAACACAGAAAAATACATCAAGACTTTTATGACAACCTAATACATGTAAATATTCCAATATCCAAAATATTCCTGGTCCCAAGCCTTTTGAACAACAGATACTCAACATGGATTATGATCAAACATAAAGACACATAACATAAACACTTTCAAAACCAGGTCTTAAAACAATCAAAAAGATCTTATTAAATTATTAACTTCATCCCTTAAAAATAGAGAGCTATTAATTTTTAACTTTTAACCTCTTTCTACAGTGTAAAAACTTCAGACATTACTATGATTTTTAAGATGTCACTAGATCTTACATATAAATGAAACTTATTGTTTACAAGTGAACTTATTTTAAGTCTTAATAGTGGTAATATAGCACATTTGTCCATTCTTAGGGGAAAAACATTAAAATAAAACATGCTAACTGGAGAAAATTGTTGACACAAGTAGTTTCTTTTTAAAATTTTCTTTCCTCTCTCTCTTTTTTTGGCCATAGGACACTTGTGCTTGCTGAAGACAGAGCTAGACAGGGAGATGGAAAGAGAGAAATCACTCCCAGTGAGGATGGCCATGCCACAATCTCTTCTCCTCCACTCTCCTCTCGGAAATTTGAGCATGCACAGACACTCAAATGGCATGTTTTTCAAGCCACTAGGGACAGTTGGCCACGTGGGATCCAGCGCCTTAGCTACCACGTCACCTACTGGCCCAGTTTCTACTCTTTACATTATGACTCCAAGAGATCAAAAAAAAAAAAAAAAATCTATTAGTGAGTTGTTTCTTTTAAAATAAGCATTTTATTTTTAGAATAATTTTAGATTTGTGGAGAACCTAAAAGACAATACAGAGAGTGCCAGTTACCCCTGACCCAGGGTTCCTTACTGTGAACATTTCATATCACCATGGTACATTGGTTGAAATAAAGAAACCAATGTTGGAACATTATCACTAACTACTGTCTGATGCCGTTCATATTTTACCAGTTTTTCCACTAATTTTCATTTTCTGATCCAGATTCCATCCAGGATACAACACTGCATTTCTCCCCAATCTCTCCTGACTTGTGGCAGCTTCCAGTCTTTCCTCCTTTTTCATGAACTACACAGTTTTAAGGAATATTCATTGGGAATTTTGTATAATGATCCTGAATTTGGATTTGTTTGATGTTTTTTTCCCTGTGATTACATTAGGGTTATAAGTATTTGGGAAGAATCCCACAGAGGTGAACTTTCATTCCAGTCACCTCATGTCTAGTAGAAAATGATATCCACAGGATATCTCAGATGTTTCTTTTCTTTTCTTCTTCTTTTTTTTTTTTTTTTAAAAAAATAGAGATTTTTGGTATAGGGCTCGTATGCTTGCCAGAGACAGAAAGTGAGAAATTGCCCCCTAGGTGGAATGGCCATGCTGCAATCCCTTCTCCTCCTTTCTCTTCACAGGACTGTGGGCACACATGCACACATGTGCCCAGTGTGAGTTTTATGTCACTGGGTCTGGGACTTGAATCGTGGTCAACTATGTGGGAGTCCAGCAACGTAACCGTTGTGCCATCTTCTGGTCCCAGTCAGGGATGTTAACCTTCATCACTTGGTTAAGGAAGGGTGTGCCAGTCTTCTCCACTATACAGTTGCTATTTGTACCTTTCAGCAATCTATTCTTTTTAAAGAGTTTTTTGTTTGTTTGTTTGTTTGTTTTATATTTTGCTGTAGGGTACATGCACTCACCAGAGAGACAAAAAGCGAGAAATCACTACCCAGAGGGTATGGCCAAGCTGCCAGCCTCCTCCTCCTCAACTCTCCTCTCGGGATTTTGGGCACACACAAAGGCGGTGCTCCAGGGAACTGAAGGAGAGGCGGAAGGGAACAGAACAGCCATTCTTCAAGAACCAGCTCCATGGCTCCTGCGATCTAGCCATTTTGGGGGAAACAGAGAAATGAAGAGGTCCGACTAATAACTCAGCCTCCAGTATAGAAAACTGGTGTGGTAGGAAGACTCCTCTCAGGCCTCCTCTCTCTTTATCTGTCTTTGTCTCTCTCTACCTCTGTCTCTGTCTCTGACTCCTCTCTATATATATTTTTTCTTTTTTTAAATTTTTGTATTTTAGAATTTTGTTTAAGGTGAGGCATCTTTCTGGGCCTGTTTTCCATGCCTAGCCCTTTATCTTGTTAATAATTCCCTCTCACACTCCCCACCCAGGAGAGGCAGAAGGGGACAGAACAGCCCTTCTTCAAGAACCAGCTCCATGGCTCCTGTGATCTTGCCATTTTGGGGGAAACGGAGGAATGAAGAGGTCCCACTGATAATTCAGCCTCCAGTATAGAAAAATCGTGTGGTAGGAAGACTCCTCTCAGGACTCCTTTCTCTGTATATGTCTTCGTTTCTCTCTACCTCTGTCTTTGTCTCTGACTTCTCTCTCTCTTTTTTGTTTTTAATTTTTGCTTTCTAGAATTTTGTTTAAGGTGAGGCACCTTTCTGGGCCTGTTGGCCCCGCCTAGCCCTTTATCTTGTTGATAATTCCCTCTCCCACTCCCCACCCAGGAAAGTCGGAAGGGAACAGAACAGCCCTTCTTCAAGTACCAGCTCCATGGCTCCTGTGATCTAGCCATGTCGCGCAGCACTCTTGTGTGCCGCGCGGTGTTATAATTTTTTTTTTTAATTTTTTAAATATTAATTTTTCTTTTTTTTTTTTAGTTTTATTTAAAAGTTTTTCTCTTCATTTTTTTCTCTTTTTCTTCATTTGTTTTCCCCCTTTTTTTTTTTTTTTTTTTTTTTTCTGTTGTTACTTTTGTTTCCCTCTCTGTTTTCTTTTCTACACAGTCTTCGACCCTCAGACTGAACTTCCAAGTTTGGGACGAAATCGACCATCCACAAGATGAGTAGAAATCACTGCAGGACCACAAGAAATATGGGGAAGCAGTAAAATACCTTTCCTCTAAGGAGGAAAGGTATTCAACAGAAGTCATGGAAATGTCTGATAAAGAATTCAGAACATTCATAATGGCAAAGCTTACAGAGATGGAAGAGAAGAGAGACAAGGAACTGCTGAAGAGGAAGGAGAAAGGAGTTGAAGAGTTCCAGGAGGTGAGGAAATTCATGCAAGATCTAAAAGAGGAATTTCACACATTACAAAAGAATCAGATGGAACTGTTAGAGATGAAGGCTATAACACAAGAAGTCAAAATTTCCCTTGAAAGTATTAAAAGCAGACTAGATCATACAGAAAATAGAATCTCAGATGTAGAAGAGAAAATTGCTGGCCTAGAAAAATCCACCACGAAGACCGAGAAAATGGCCCAAATATTTGAGAATAATATACGAGAAATAGTAGATACAATTAAACGTCCGAACATCCAGATAATAGGCATCCCAGAAGGCGAAGAAACTCATAAGGGCATTGATAATCTATTCCATGAAATCCTGCAGGAAAACTTTTCAAACCTGGAGAGGCACTCAAAGATCCATTCCCAAGAAGTACCAACGACCCCAAATAGAATCAGCCCAAGAAGATCTTCTCCAAGACACATTATAGTCAGATTGACCAAAAACACAGACAAAGACAAGATACTAAGACTGGCAAGAGAAAAACGGCAAGTTACCTACAAAGGATATCCCATTAGACTAACGGTAGATTTCTCATTGGAAACAATGCGAGCGAGGAAAGAATGGGAGAGTATATTCAAAGCATTAAGGGAAAAGCAATTTCAACCGAGAATTCTGTACCCAGCAAGATTATCGTTCATTTGGGAAGAAAAAACACGAACATTCCTAGATAAACAAGACCTGAAAGAATTTACCAGCACCAGACCAGATCTCCAAGAAGTTCTTAAGGGAGTGCTATGTCAGTAAAATTAAATGCAGACACACAGAAATAAGAGTTTAGAAACTAAGAAAATGGACAACTTATTTGTAGGGACAAAGTCTGGAGTTGAGTATTATATCCCAGAGTTCAATCTGGAAGATCGAACCTCAACAGAAACAGAAGAAAATTAAGTACATGAGACTGAACTGATGAAACAGCATTCTATGACTTGACTAAAATATTGCTGCTTTTCTTCTAAGCTTTTTTGTCCAGTTTTAAGGATTTTCGTCCTGTCTTAAGCTGTCAATGGATTCATGTACCTACTATTTGAACAGAATACTAACCTGTTTCTAGGCCTTAAGTTTCAAGGAAATATCCTTACCAGTTCAAAACTGCTTTACTTGAAACCATCAGCTGAACTTGCTATTGTAAGTAGTTAGATTACTTATGATATTGTGTGATCAACGAAATATTGGGGGAAAAGGAATTGAAGAAAACTGTAGATAGCAGAGATAGTGTAATAAGAGAGTGGAATAGGGCAGAGGGTCAAACATGGGGTAAAAAACATATATACATGAAAGTAAAAATGGAATATTATGGATGATAACATGCATGATTAAGCCACTATCCACTTTATTCTAGGTGGGGAACCACATTTTGTATGTTGTGATGATGCTCAGGGAATGAATGTAAATTAATAAAAAAATTTTTCAGAAGAAAAAAAAAAGAAACAAGAAATGGAAAAATATTTGTGATGATCACATGTATGACTAAGCCACTATACAGTGTATTCTGGATGGGAAACTGCATCTTGTATGTTGTGATGATATTTAGAGAATAAAGCAAAATAAATCATTAATAAAAAACAAAAACAAAACAAAAACAAAAAGGGTACCAGAAGGGACTTTGTGGTGGTAGAACACTTTTATATCTTGATTGTGCTCACAGTTAAACAAAGGAATACATAACATCAAAATGTACAGAAGTAAACACACACATAATGATGACACATGAAACCTGGTAAAACTTGAAAAGGACTGTTCTTTAGTTCACAGTATTATATGAATATAAATATCTTGGTTTTGATAGTACTACAACCATACGAAGTATTACCAATAGAAGAATCTAGGTAAAGGTTTCACAGGACTCTATGTACTATTTTTACAAATTCCTTTCAGTATATAATTATTCAAAAGTAAAAAACAAAAATGGCAGTGGAATGTTTCAACAAAAATAACTTAACATGAGATTTTTAACATTTGAAGAATAAAATATATGACCACAAAGCATGAAGAAAAGGAAGATGGGAAAAAGTACATCGCAGGGAGGTTCTTAAAAATATACGTGAAGTGGTAGTAGTATATTATTTGAAAGTAGACTGATTCATTAAAAATGGAGACTACACACCCTAGGAAAAACAAAAAAATAGGTACAAAACAAACAAAAATAGTTAATAGGCAAGTTTTAGAGAGAAAAATTTTAAGTCTTAAAACAAAAAAAAGTTGTCAAACTCATTTATAACATATAACACAAAAAGTGAACCCTATTATATGACAGATTTTATGTAACAATAATATATTAATAGTGGTTCACCAATGGTAACAAATGTACAACATTAATGCAAGGTGTAAATAATATGGGAAACCGAGTACGGTGGAGAGGTTGTATACACTACTCTACTCTTTGTGATAGCTCATTTTATTGTTAGGCTCTGATACCCAGTTATTTGGTCAAACATCATAGCTGTAGATATTTTTCAGATATGATTAAGATTTATATCAGTAAATTCTGATTGAAGGGGATTACCTTCTAAATTGTAAATGGGCTTCATCCAATCAACTGAAGGCCTTAGCTGCAAAAACTGAAGTCTTCCGCAGAAGAAGGAATTCTCCTTAAGACTGCAACATACAAATCCAATCTGAGTTTCCAGGCTCCAGCCTGCCCTCCAGATTTGGAAATTGTCAGATCTCCTCCCAGGGTCGCTTGGACTAAATCCTAAAGTCAATCCCTCTCTCTCTGTCCGTGTGCTCGTGCATGTGACAGAGAGACAGAGACAGAATATGTATATGTGGGTGAACATGTGTGTATATATACATTCACACATATATGTATGTATATATGTATGTATGTATATATGTCTGTGTCGATATATGTGTTCATGTCTGTATATGTATCTGATTGTTTTGGTTTATCTGGAGAATCCCTAATGCACTAATTAATCTTTCTATAAGCCTAAAACTGGTCTAAAAAATAAGCTCTGCTAATTAAAGAAAGAACACTAATCGAAAAATGTTAAACAGAATGACAAACAAGGAGTACAAACAAAACAGATATCAAGATGGATAAATTAAACTTAACAATATAGGTAATTACAAAAATATAAATGGTCTAAATACTACAATTAAAGCCAGTTTTGCTAATAAAGTAAGACTCATTTATATGGTAGGCACAATATAAAGATACAATAGGAAAACACAGAAGAACTAAAGCAAAAGGATTTTAAAAGACAAAATGCAAACATTATTCAAAATTAAACTTGAAAAAGCAATATTAATATCAGAAAGCATACACTTCAGAAAAAATTAACATATCAGGAAAAAGAGGAGACTGTCATAATGATAAAAGAGTCAATTCATCAAGAGGACATAATAGTCCTAAATGTGTGTGTGTACCAAATATGTGTGTGTAATTAAGAAAATTGAAAGAACTGAAACAAGTAAAAGGAAAATTAAATAAGTCCACTATTATAACTGGAAATTTCAGTACTTTCTTCATAATAATTAATAGAGCAAGAATATAGAAACTAGATAAGGATATAGAATACTTGAAAAACTATGAACTCAACCTAATTGACATTTGTCAATACATAATATTCCACCAAATAACAGAAATCTAACACATTTTTTTTAAGTGTACATGAAACATTCACCAACATAGACCATATTCTGGACCATAAAGTAAGTCTTAGTGCATTTAAAACAATGGTAGTCATACAAAGTATTTCTCTATCCATAATAAAAGTAACCTAAGATCAATTGAGAAATCTACATTAAAAAATACCCAAATATTAGATACGAAACAATACACTTCTGGGACCAGCAGTTAACGTAATGGCTATGTTGCTGAACTCCCACGTAGTCGACCGTGGTTCGCGTCCTGGACCTGGTGGCTTAAAACTCACGCCGGGCACATGTGCGTGTGTGCCCAAGATCCCGAGAGGAGAACGGAGGAGAAGGGATTGTGGCATGGCCATCCCCCCTGGGGGGTGATTTCTCGCTTTCTGTCTCTCTGTCTCTCTCTGTCTATCTGGCAAGCGCACGTGCCCTATAGCAAAAACCTCTCCAAAAAAAAAAAACACACACACACACACACACACACTTCTTAAAAACCTGTAAGTAAAAAAGAAAAGCAGGAAATAAAAACAAACATGAATATATTTTTAAATGGAATGAAAATAGAAATTAAAAATACAAAATTTATTGCATGCAGTTAAAGGAGTGTTTGGAGGAAAATCTATAACATTTAGTGCTTATATTAGAAAGCAGGAAGGCGAGGAGTGTGTGGGGGGGGTTGGGGTGGTCTGGCCTGTGGCCTGGCAGTTAAGAGAGTTAGATCCCACATGGTACACTGTGCAGTTCTAGTCCTGGACTCAACAGCTTAAAAAAGAAGCTGATATATGTGCATGCATGTCCAAAATCCTAAAAGGAGAAAGAAATGGAGAAGAAGGGATTACAATGTAACTATGGGATACTTTTTCCTTCTCCCTCTCTCTCTGCTTCTCTGTCCTTCTCTGTTGAGAACATGGGTCCTCTTGCAATTTGAGGAAAAGAAAGGGAAAAAAAAGAAGAGTCTCATATTAATGATCTAAACTTTATTAGAAACAGGGAAAAAGACTGATCTAAATTGTAGAAAGCAGAAGAAAGGAAATAGTAACAAAATAGAAATCAATGAAATAGAGAACAGAGAGGGGATAAAGGAAAAATATCAATAAAACCAAAGTTTTTTTTTTTCTTGAAAAGATAGTATTTTTATTGATAATGTGATAAACTAGCCAGAGTGATCAGGAAAAGAAAAAAAAAAATTACCAATACCACAGTCAAATGCTACACTAACAGAGTTATAGAAAATACTAAGAAAATGTTATGCCAATAAATTGAACAACTGTGATAAAATGGAAAAATTCCTTAAACTCCAATTTGTCAAAACTCACACATATAGAAATTAATAACCTAAATAGCACTGTAGCCATTAAAGAAATAATATTCAAGCTTTAAAATTTCCCATGAATAGGAAAAAAAGAAGAAACAAAAACTCCAGCCCCGTATGGTTTCTCTCATGAATTTTACCAAATAGTTTAAAAAGTAATAATATAATTTCTACACAAATCCTTCCAAAAAAATAAAACAATTGGAAATACTTCCCAACTCCTTTTAAGAAGCCAGCATTTTCCTGAAACCTAAACCAGACACAAGTTGTATAAGAAAATTATATAATAATATACCTCAGAAACATAGATGCCAAAGTCCTGAACAAAAATTTAAAAACAGATTACAGCAATATATAAATAAGATAATGCATCATGTCCAAATAAGAGTTCATCTCAGCCATGCAAAACTGACTTAACATTTGAAAATCATTCAATCTCCAATTCCTCTCTTCCCATACTGAAAATTCTCCAAACAGGCTTTCATTTCCATCAATCCATGGAAGATTTTTGTGAAAATCATTAATGACTCCCATACTGTCAAATCCAAAATAAATTCTCAATCTTCATCTGTCAGATCCATCACCAGTACATGACCTAGTTACTCCCACTTTTTAAATTTGGTGTTCAGGGTCTCTCCGTTGCTGCTCATTCTCAGACTATCTTATTAGAAATTCCATTCAGTTTCTTTTTTCCCCGAAGTCTGGACTCTAGATTTCAGGATCCAAGCCACAGACTGGATCTGGGTAGCTGTAAAGTTTCTCATCCTCTAGTTTAGTGGCTACCTAGGGCAAGAGGAAGAATGGCAAGAGCACAACGGCTGACAAGTCAAACCACACAAGTAAAGGGTAAGGCTCACAACTCACCGACCAAAGCAAATCATTTGGCTAAAGCATCAATAAAGATAGAAAATACACTCTTTCCAAAGAGCAGGGCAGAGTAATATTTAGTGAGCAGTAATCAAGGCTATCACAAATAATGATCATAGGGCCAGCAGGTGGCGTGGTGGTTAAGGGCACTGGACTCCCACGTGGCCGAATGCAGTTCAACTTCGAGACTGGGCGGCATGTTCTCTCTCTCTCTCTCTCTCTCTCTCTCTCTCTCTCTCTCTCTCTTACTCTGTACCCCTCTGATCACATAAAAATAAATGAATGAAAGAATGAAGTTTAAAAAAATAATGATCATAGTATTTATTTCTACATTAGTGCTCATTAATGTTCAGAATAATTTTTTAAAGAATTATTTTATTTAACTTTATGTATTTATTTATTTATTTGACCAGAGAAGGACAGAGTGAGAGAGAGAGAGAGAAAGTAAGAAAGGAAGCCACCAGGTCCAGGACTCAAACCACAGTCAGCCATGTGGGAGTCCAGCACCCTTAATCACCATGCCACCTGTAAGTCCCCAGAATAATTTTTTTAAAAGCACTATGTTAAAGTAAAGGCATTCTGGTGGTTGATGAGGGTGCAGGTGGGGGAGGGCAGTATATAAAAACTAATCCACACAAATTCATAGGATTGGCTATAGAACACCTTTTCAGAAATCTAAGGGAGAAATGAGTTCGTCAAATAAGTAAGAGCCAGTAGACAAACTAAAATCCTGTAAAACTGACAAAGTAAGGTAACATTTTTATGAAATGAAAGCATTCTTTATAAGGCTACCTTTGTTGCCATTTCCAAAGGGACGGCGTTATTGTTTGATGTATAATGTGGCTGGCTTTCATAACACAGATCATTATCATCATCTTCCTCATCCTCTTCATTATCACCATTATTATAGGAAACTGGTTTAAATACTTTCTCCCAGAATGAACTGCTTTATTCCGACTGGTCTTAAGCTTTTCTTTCCATTAATATAATCTTAGGATATTTTTTCTACCATCTATGCTGCTACTTTTTCCATTCATGAAAAATTAAATTATCTTCAAGTATGCAGCCTTGCCATGTAAACCTGAAACTCTCTAGTGAACTGTCAGTAATCATCATCCACTCATTGTTTTATGCATCACAGCCCATTTCTGAAGAAGCTCAAGAATAAAATTGCCTTTCTGTTCTAGGAATAAAGTGTTATTCAGCTTGACAATTTGTTCTAAAATGCACCTTACAATTCATTTGCCACGTTGTTTTCTAACATTTCCAATTTATCTCCATTATTAATCCTTACAATCCCAAGTGGACACAGCATTATTATTCCTATTGAATACCTGAATAAAAAAACATCATAACAGTTGAGCAACTTGTCCAAGGTAAAAGAAAAAATCTGAGTTTGAATCTGGAATAGTTCTTTCTCTAGAATCTACCTATACTCTTAACATCACTGTACATTCTCTAAAATCCAGAAAATCAATCTGATCTGATATACTGCTTGATGGAATATAAACAAGAGCCACAACATAGGAAATCAGATTTCCATATTAGCAAGTAAGGTGAAACGCACAGTATTTTTCTACCTGGAAACTTAGCACATCTATTTAGGTGGGAACTCTCACATGTACTCCTCCTCAATCCTAAATCATTCATTATTCTGAGTATGCTGGATCATCCGGCAGCATACAAGAATGCAGTAAAACCTTCTGTAAGGTTGTCTTACACAACTCTCCAATTCCTCTCTTCCCATTCTATACTCAAAGTTCTCCAATCAAGCTGTGCCTTCCATAAATCCACTGGAACAAGTCTTTGTGAAAGTCACTAATGATCTCCACACTTTCAAATCCAAAAGTAAGTTTTCAGTCCTCATCCAACTTACCCATCCAGCAGATGACTTAATTAATTATCCTCATTTTTTCACTGGGTGTCAAGGGTACCTTTGTTGCTTCTTATTCGCAGACTATCTTATTAGAGTTTCGATTCAACTTCTTTTGCTGGGTCCTCCTCCTCTTCCTAGTGTCCAGGACTCAATCTTCAGACCTCTTCTCTTTTCTAGCTATACTGACACCTCAAGTCATTTCAGTTAGAACCACGACTTTACATTTTATCAAAAAACGAGTCACTAGACTCCCACATGGGCGACCACAGTTAAAGTCCTGGACCTGATGGTTTGAAACTCAAGCTTGGTGAATGTGCATGTGTGCCCCATATCCTAGGAGGAGAACGGAGGAGAAGGGATTGTGCATGGTCATCATGGTCATCCACCCTAGGGGGGTGATATCTCACTTTCTCTCTCGCTCTCTCTCTCTCTCTCTCTCTCTCTCTCTCTCTCTGGAGCACACAAGCCCTAAGCAAAAACCTCTCCTCCCCCCAATAAAAAAAACTTTATCAAAAACTTCATTTCTGGATGAAAGTCTCTCTCAAACTCCAAATTCACTTCTCCACTTTGATGTTTTAAGTGACATCTCAATTTAATATGTCTAAAACTTAACTCTTGCTTTCCACCACCACAACTCCCAATGCTTTTCCTAATGTTTTCTCAGTCTAATGAATGGAATCTGACTTGAAGCAGTTTCAGCCAAGAACCTTCAAAGATACTTTAGTTCTTTTTTCTAACATCTCACGTGCAATACATGAGAAATCACGATATTTCTCTCTTCAAAAACATATTTTTAAAAAATCTGTTGACTTTTCATCATCCCCCTAGTACCACTAAAATCAACGTGATCAATCACATATCACATTTGAGAGTAGACTTGGTCAAGAAAACCTCAATGAGAAAGCAACCTTTTTAGTCTTTTTTTCCCATTTTTTAAGTAAATATTCTTTTGACAAATCATTACCTCTAAATGCAGGGACGAGGTGACAGAAACTGACATAAGATACTGGTTGCTTTATCCTATATCTGCTTGAGGTATTTATAATAAGAGAAAAGAAATTAGTAGGAAAAATTTTGAGATTTATGTATTCTCCATCCTGAAACATTAGGATGGCATAACAGCAAGGATTTAGAGGAGGAGCTGTAACCATAAGTGATGGCACAGATTCAGCGGGGGCCTCTGCTACAAGGTGATCTTTGAACCCTTGAAGACCAAATAGACTCTCTGTATTGAATCAAGTTCAAGGGAATCCTATTACCTTGCACAGTATGTGCTACAGTTTAAATCTGTCCCATCCAACAATGATGTTGAAATTCAGTTGCTATTTTAACAGTGATGAGTAGTGGAATCTATGATATGTGATTAGACTATGAGTGCTCCATCCTCACTGGTAGGATTATTGTCATAAAAGAGTGAGTCTAGCCCACCTTGATCTCTTGACCTTTGTGCCTGCCACCACAGGATGACATGGCAAGAAGAACCTGGCCAGATGATGTGCATCAATATTAGACCTCCCAGCCTCTAGAACTGTGAGTCAGTAAACTTCTGTTTATTATAAATTACCCAGTCTGTGGAATTTGGTTATAACAACACAAAATGGACTACTAAGACAGTTGGCTTCTTAAATTAAAAAAACTCATAAAACATTTTTTTTCATCATCAAATAGTGAGAGAGACTCTGCCCACATTATTTAAATAATCTGATCTTGTGTAAGTCACTAGACAAACTGAAATAGACGATAATTAAGAAACCTTACTGTTGGGACCAGCAGTTAGCATAATGGCTACGTCACTGGACTCCCATGTAGTCGACCACGGTTCGAGTCCTGGACACGGCAGCTTGAGCTCATGCTGGGCACGTGTGCGTGCATGCCCGAGATCCCAAGAGGAGAATAGAGGAGAGGGGATTGCAACGTGGCCATCACCCCGGGGGGGAGGGGGGGAGGGTGATTTCTCGCTTTCTATCTCTCTGTCTCTCTCTGTCTTTCTGGCAAGCGCATGCACCCTAGAGCAAAAGCCTCTCCAAAAAAAAGGAAAAGAAACCTTACTGTTCAACAATAGATACGCATTTTGGAGTAAAATTATTTAAGCAATCAGATTAAAAAAATTTAGAACTTAAAATTCCCTAACAATATATAAAGCAGATTCCTTCTACAATGTTAACATAGAGGGCATCTCATAAAATATTCCTAATGCCACAAAACCAGGGAATAATGGAATAGGCAGATCATTATCCTAACCCAGTATAACATTCCAAGTAGGCAAAAATAGGGTAAGAGCATGTCTTGTAATATTTGTGTGACTATGTAACAGAAATACCACAGATTGAGCAATTTAAAAAAATATATATTTTATTTAACTTTATTTATTTATTTACTTATTTTTTAATTTGACCAGAGAGGGAGAGAGAGTGAGCCGCCAAGTCTGGGACTTGAACCATGGCTGGCCATGTGGAAGTCCAACACCCCTCACAATCACACCACCTGCCAGCCCCCAGACTGAGCAATTTATAAAAAAAAATAATTTTATTTGGCTCATGATTCTAATGGTAGGTAAGTGTAATAACATGGGGCCAGCATTTGGAGCTATATCACAACATGGCTGAGAGAAGCAGAAAGGTCAGTGGGCACATGCAAAGAGAGCAGTTGCTTTTATAGCAACCTATCTCTTGCAAACTAATTAGGAAGAGCTGAAAGGACTTCAAACTTTTATAAGGGATCCATCGCCAAGTCTCTAACACCTCCCACTCAGTCTCACTTTCCAACACTGATACACTGCTTACAGAATTACAGCGCAGTTCCACCTTAGGGCCTAGCTGAGATGTGCAGACCGTAGAGTGATACCACACATACTAAAGTCATACGTGAGGCCTGGGTTTGACTCCAATGTCAAAATGAACATGCTGGGTGTGCCCCTGTGTGTGCTAATGATGCTAGCAAAATGGGAAACTAGTGGACCCTGTCAACTAGTGGACCCTCTTGTAAAATAAGTAAATTTAAATAAATATTAAAAAAATTATAATATAGGACGAGCAGGTGGCATGAAGGTTAAGGCACTGGATCCCACATGGCCTTCTGCAGGGTTCAAATCCTGGAACCGGCAGCTTGAAAATAACACCAAGAGATTGTGTGTGTGTGTGTGTGTGTGTGTGTGTGTGTGTGTGTGTGTGAGAGAGAGAGAGAGAGAGAGAGAGAGAGAGAGAGAGAGAAAGAGAGAGAGAGAGAGAGAGAGAGAGAAAGAGAGAGAGAGAGAGAATGCCCAAAATCCCATGAGGAGATCTGAGGAGAAGGGACTGTGGTGTGGTCACACCCCCGGAGGGGAAGGTGATTTCTCACTTTCCTTCTCTGCCTCTCTATGGCAAGTACACACACCCATAACAAAAACTACAAAAAGAAAAAATACAGTATGAGATTTTGGTGGGACATAACACAAACCATATAATAGCACTCGACTCAATTCAAAACTCATAGTGTTAATTTTACCATTAAATATATGACCTTGAATAAGAAGAGTATTAAGAATTCTTACAGTGTAAAATTACAATTTTATTAATTATTTACTAAGTATGTACTGCATTTCAGACACTGAAATTGCTGCTGGAGAATGAAATAATTACAAGTAGTTTAGGTACTTGTATTCTTGTTTTAGGACTGAAATGAACGGAAGTTCACCTAAATATTCCTACACTTTCATTAGGCACAATTTGAAAGAAGCAAATTAAGTATGTACCTTTCAGTGCTGTAGTCTTTTCTTTTTCATCTGGACCTCCCTGCTGGATTTGTGCCATGTTTATCCAAATTGGTAACAAAATTAAAGAGCTCAAGGAAATAGACATCAATCTTCAGAAGACAGTCTAGAATGAATGAAAGCAATAAATTAAGCTCTACTCAAATCCTATCTACTCCATGAGAACTTCCTAGATCCTCCCAGTTGGGATTAATCTCTCTATCCTGATTTCCACTGCACTTTTTGATGCCTATACCATAGTACTTATTATCATCTGCCTTGTATTATAGTTATTTATGTATTTATCTGAGTCACTAACGGCTTATAGGCCCCAGGAAGAGAGGTATTAAGTTTCTGTCATATTTATATTCTCATGTCGCCAAACACAGTATCTTATACATAAAGGTACCTAATGTTTGCTAAATTGAATTCAGCCAAATCACTATTTAGCTTTAGTTCTCTAACACCTAATGTTTTAAAAAATGTATCTTTAGGTAGTTTCAGAAACTTGAAATTTCTTTTAAAATTAATGGTAAGCATGTGTCATTCACAAGGGCAGAATGTCTTCAAACATGCAGGGGAGAAAAGTACATAAATACATAAAATATGTATAAATTACTCATGGTGTAATTAAAAATAAAACTGTAAGGGAAAAATAGCCCTTTTAAAAAATAAAATTATGTCAAAATCAATGTTTAGAAGTCATATTCTATAAATGGCTCTCAAGCAGTCATAATATAAAATTATTATTTGTTAAAATCTAATTCTCCTCTACTTTGGCCAAAGTGAAGGCATTAAAACTATAAATAGATGTTTTTTTCCAGGGTGCCCACAAACAGAAAAGCAAATTACTACTCCAAAAGTTCAAAAGAAAACAAAACAATACATATAATGAGAAATTTCAAACTACATCAATTAATCCATACTTGTTTAAAAAATCATATGAAAACTACATTCATGACAATAATAAAACAAGACTGAATAGTCTCTGATTTCGGATTCAATTGATTTACCACCCACAAAGCAAACTTCAGTTTCTATTCATGTTATATTTTATAATTATCTTTAAAAACAGAGGCACTTCCATAATCAGCAAGGTAGAGCAGAAAGAAACTTTGGGTGGGGGGGACTAATACTGAAAATAAATATTTAAAACTACAAATGTTCCAAAGGGTCAGAACCTTACTTCAACTCAAACTGTAGGTGTTGGGACATAAAAAGAAGAGCCCTGTGGCTCCACCACTCACAAGCCATAAGCCCTTGACAAATTATTTAACTCTTCTGTGCCTCATTTTCCACACTGGTGAAATTGAAATGATAATCTTGCTTTCCTCCCAGAGGAAGTGAGGTCAAATTCTAAACATTTAGTACAGTGCCTGATCCATAATTAAGAGCTCAACATATGTTGAGCTTCTATTTTCTTAATTGTTGTAAATGAACCTTAGCTCCACCACCTAATAATAGCTCTGTGGCCTATGGCAAGACACTTAATATCCAAAAGCTTCAGTTTTCTCATTTATAAAAAGCAGCTCATACCACATATAATAGTGGTTGAGAATTGAGTATTACAGAAGGTGTGTATAACCTTCTATAACTAGCAGTATTATTGCTCCTCAGTGGTGTGAAATCTCCTAAAAGGGATGACTAGAATATGAAACTACTTTTGACTGGAAAAACATTTTCATTTAGCGTGGAAGTAGCTGTTAATTTTCTTCTGTGAACAGGTAGCTCAAAACTCTATAAACTACATGAATAAAAGGTATCTTCTTTCCTTCAAGAAAATATCCTAATCTAAAGGGTAGAAAGTGAGCAGGACTCTGAGGGTGCAATGGTGAGTAAAACAGATATGGTCACTGCCCTTTAAACGGGCTTACTTTCTTTTTTTTTTTTTTTTCTTAAAGAATTATTTTTAGGGAACCAGCGGTTAGCGTAATGGCTATGTCGCTGGACTCCCATGTAGTCGGCCGCGGTTTGCGTCCCGGACCCGGTGGCTTAAAACTCACGCCGGGCACATGTGCGTGCGTGCCCAAGATCCCGAGAGGAGAATGGAGGAGAAGGGATTGCAGCATGACCATCCCCTCTGGGGGGTGATTTCTCGCTTTCTGTCTCTCTGTCTCTCTCTGTCTGCCTGGCGAGCGCACGCGCCCTATAGCGAAAACCTCTCCAAAAAAAAAAAAAAAAGAAAAAAAAAGAATTATTTTTATTTATTGTTAATATTATTTTTTAACATTTCCTGTAGGACACATATACTCACCAGAAAGAGACACAAAGAGGGCAAGGGAGAGAAAGGGAGAAAGCAAGCTGCCAGGTTTAGGACTTAAAACCACGGTGGGCCACATGGCAGTCCAGCACCCTAAGCTGACTTTCTAGCAGCCCAATCAAACTGCCAAGCAGCCACATAGAAAATATATCAGACTTAGACTGATAATTATAGCACCTAAAACAGTATTTGTACGATTTATTTACATTCAGATATTAAAGTCTCACGAGTCTGTGCCCAAGTTTCATCTGCAACTCAGGACATGCATTCCTGTACCAAGAATTGAAATGTTCATCAGAAAAGATTCCATGCAAAAGGCCTTGCTAACTAGCAATTTCATAACTAAATCAACTATCTCCAGGGCACTTGCATTTTTTTGTGTGTGTTTTTGTTGTTGTTGTTTTGGGTTTTATTTAATTAATTTACATTCATTCACCGAGTATTGTCTCAGCATACAAAATGTGATTTCGCATCCAGAATATACTGCATAGTGGCTTAATCATACATGTTATTGTCAATAATTTTCCATTTCTAGTTTCATTTATATATAAACATATGTATATATATTTTTCCCCCTTATTTCTCACCCTCTGCCATTTCCCACTCTCCTCCCACACTATCCCAGGTGTCCACAGTTGTTTTCCATTCCTTTTTTTCCCCTACAATTTTATTGATTCACAAAATTTCTTAAATAATCTAACTACTTTCAATAGCAAGCTCAGCTGATACATACATATCTGTGAATACATGTCTGACTTTAGGCACTTGCATTTTTTATCTCTCGCTGCTAATTTAGTATTTCTTCTACATATGAACTATGAGGTTATTTTTCATTGACCTCAAACTATCTGATTCCAACATGGCACAATTTATATGATTATTTCATTGTGCTTTAACAAACATAAAATTATAAATATATTTTTTTGGTGCCACAGTCATTTTTCAAGATTCACATTTTAAAGAATCACTTTCAAGATTCTCCAAATTAAACACCAGTTAGTAATCGCTTTTTTTATGTTATAGGAGATAACCTAGAAATTCACATAACAATTCGCTGGAGTAAGTTAGGAGACTACTAATTACTAAATGTGACCTTAAACCTTATGGTAGCAGATGCAAAGCAAGTAAGCATGAAGTAAAAGCAATTTGTCTGTTGCTCTCTTATATACTGTGTTAGATTTTTACCCTCTTGAGTTATTTTCCAAGGCTGTGGCACAGCTGGTGAAGCTAAATCAGGAACATTATAAATTCTCAATTTAGTTTTCCTAATAAAAATTCAGAGTTATAACCTGCATGACCACAGATAAACACTGCTGAAAATGCAGCCAGCAAGCCGTTTGGTACATTTGATATATATTAATATGTGCACTCGACATAGTTTATTTGGCATTATCTGATGGAGGTTAGGTTATAGGGAATAAAGTGGCGGAAGGTTTTCACTGATGTGAATTGGGACACAGTTGACATGTTGTATACTTCATGATAACCACCGCTGTTTAAATACGGTTTCCTAGAAATGGTTACAGTACAAACTAGATTCAAAACATCTCAGTTTGGGATTTCATTCTGTGAACTACACAAAGCAATTATCATATCTTCTTCCTTTCTATGATTCCAACATAGAATCCACAATGTATAAATAAAGCTATAAATAACTTGTCATGTGTAATCTTTCTCCAGTCAGCGTTTCAAAACATGAAACAGAAGAGTATTTCTTATTTGCCCCGTTTGCTCAAAATATGGCACAAGCACTTATAAAACATACAGAAAGATACACAGAAGTATTCTTTTTCTATACGTGTTTGTTCTTAGGCAGGTATTAAACACGAACTAGATGTAGGTTATTTTGCAATAGAAGTCCTTTCCACTTCACATTCCAAATGCAGAGATGGAAGTACAAAATACATTACAGAACAAGTAAAATTGGGTTCATTCTCTGAGGCCTCAGGGACTGGTCTGGTTCTAATCTGGCCCCAAAGAATCTACGCTCGCTAAGTCAGGTTCCGGAAACCAAGCTCAAAATAGTCTCCTTGCAACTGAAAGTACTACAAGTGAAATTAGTACCAGAGAATTATGAGAAATCAAAAGACCCATCCAAAGTAGTTTAAATACATCGCTCATCAGTGAAGATTAGGTCATGAAATTGGGTACTAAATAATTCAGAGGCTTTGGTGGAAAAAAGGTATGTTCTGGTGTGTGTGTATGTATAGAAAGTCCTATGGGCACCGTGGGAGATGGGCTGAAGAACAAGGCATCATGCTGGAGCAGGCAGAAAACAAAGCCCAGGGTGACAGGGGTCCCTAGTGTATAGAAAATGGTGGCTTCCACACAGAATATGACCATGCTTGGGTCAAGGTTTAGTTCAGACAAGGAATACCTGGTTCCAATCTAAGTCTATCTAAAATAATTCCTGTTCCTGAAGCAACATGATATAGTAGGTTTGGTCATTTTGGGTTTTGGGGGGGGGTTTTTGTTATTTAATGATGGATTTTTTTTTTTTTCCTTATTCATGACAGAGCTCTTACATGCACATGTGAGTGAGAAAAAGGTTAAGAGGCATAGAGAGAAGCAGCCTCCAGAGTCTGGTCATGCTACAATCCCTTTTCTCCGTGCTCCACCCCATTGGATCTTGGGCATTTGCTTAGGCGCCAGTTGTGTTTTGTGCTGACCAAGAAGAGGACTCAAGTCACAGTCACTATGTGGAATACAGCTTCTCTTGATCAACACATTATCACTGCACCATGAAGCCAGTCCAGAATCTAAGCTTTTAATCTCAGTTCTACCACCCGGTACCTAAGTGACCTTGAGAAAATCATAACTTCTCTCACCTCAGTAATGGAAATAATAATGAAAATAAAAGCAGTTACCTTTCCAGGGCTATAATGAAGATTACATGAAAGAACGTACCTGAAAGCATTTTGCAACTGTAAATTCATTTAGAAACATCAGTAATCCATATAAAATCAGAAATAACTGAGTTTCAATTAATTTGTGCTCAAACTCCCAAAAGGATACCTAAATCAGTTTAATTGACAGAAATTAGAAGCTTTTTGATATCCACCACTTAAACACATTCTATCAATAAATAATAACCCTCAACGATAAATACCTGTTTAGTCAACTTGGGTTTCCAAATAATAGTGATTGCTTATTGCTGGGAAAGATGGTGGGATGGGGGAAAGGAATGAAAGCATATAGACCAATGAGAATAAAACAGGAGAAAGGAAGAATGGTTTTCTAGTGTTATGAAATACAACAGAGAAAATACAGATGGCAATGACTTGCTATGTGCCTCAAAGAAACTAAAATGGAGGATTTTCAATATTCCCAACATAAGTGCGACAAATGGTTGAGATGATGTAGAATGTTCATTTTCCTGATTTAATCATTACACATTATATTCTTGTACCAAAAAATCACATTGTACCCCCACAAATATGTACGATGATTACATACCAACAAAAATATCAAAAAGAGAAAATAAGTACAACAATTTAAATTAAATTTTGGATATAATGTATTTTCTTTGTATTCTTTAAAAAAAAAAAAAAAAGTATGCCTGGACAATGATCAAGTACACGAATTCCTCCTTTATTTAAAGTTCTGTCCAAAGAAGAACACTGTTCAGACTATTTCCTAAAGGCATACATTGGTCACAAGGTCACCAATTCCTTTCACATCACTTATTTCAATAGTTCATTGCTACAAGGGGCAGGTGGTGATGAACTAATGAAATAATAAGCCAGCATTTTACAGTGGTGAGGCATCCTAGGCTTTGAGAAGCTAAGCTAAAGGCATCCCAGATGGTAAGGGGTGGTTGGGATTCTAAGCCTGTCTTACTCCTGATTATGAGTTCCTTCTATTGCACCATGCTGATAAAGTCAAACTATACCTAACTTCATAGAAAAACAATCCCAGTTTCTTAATTCTGCAGAAAGCGTGTATTCTCATGTACTAATTTCTATTATTAGGTGGTATTATCATTTGAAGAATGAGCAAATCAGACATAGTATAGGCTAAAGTTATCAACCAAAATTGTCCTAGTATAGCTTGCTATTCAGAATTAAGACTAATCAAAATTAATCCTAGCATTCTTCACAATACTTTAGTAAATAAAACACCTAAAAGAAACAGCCTAAGTTAAGAAATACCAAATAAAAAGATATTGTAAGGGGCCAGCTGGTGGCATGGAGGTTAAGGTGCTGGATCTCACATGGCCAACTGTGCAGTTCGAGTCCTAGACCTGATGGCTTGAAAAACATGCTGCCATGTGTGCATGAGTGCCCCAAATCCTGAGAGAATGGAAGAGAAGGGAATGTTGAGGCAGGCAGGTGGCATAGTATTTAAGGCGCTGGACTCCCATACGGCTGACCACAGTCCAAGTTCTGGACCTGGTAGCTAGCTTTCTCAATTTTTCTCTCTCTCACTCTGTGTCTCTCTCTGGTCAAATTTAACGATGATAATAAATAAAATGAAATAAATCTTTAAAAAAAAAATAGAGAGAGAAGGGAATGTAACATGGCCATCTCCCCCAGCAGGTGATTTCCCACTTTCCTCCTCTCTGTGCTAGCACATTCATCCTACAGCAAAACTAAACAAGATTTTATTAGAAAATAGGACTGTACTATTGTATTTTTAATAGCGTCCAAAAATGGCAATCATCTGGTTAGGTTTCCCATTGTTATTTGGCTAGCAAAAAGACAGGAACTCACCAAGGCTAGAATAGAAAACTAGACTAGCTGCAAAACAATGCTAAAACTTAAGAAAGTAAACAAGGACTAAGACAATTCTCAAGTCTGAGGCCTATCAAAACAACAAAAATATTAGGTGGTCACTTAGGAAGTTTTCATAATATGTAACAGAAATACCAGAGCAATGCCAAGGACAAAATAATTCCCAAAATATACCATGCTTAATATTTTAGAAAAACAGATTACGTCAAACAAACAGTCTCAGACAGGTCAAATGTAAATGCCATATAAAAACTACGTAAGAGACTCAAATTCCATGGTAAACACAAACAATAAAACACAAGCAATGTTATAAACAGACAACTTCAGGCCAAATTAGAGAAGTAGAAACTATGTTCAGAAGATTTCAAACAGCCAATGAATACCATAAAATAGCAGGAATAACAAATTTAAAGTCAGCACTGAATTTTCTCATTCCATAAACATGCTCACTAGCATCTCTGCTAACCTCTGTGAACTCCAGGTTCAACCTAGATTTTAAAATTTGACATGCACGTGGCAGACAGGAAGGCACACAACACAGGTGCCCCTTCAAGGAGAACTTGCTGCTCAGAAGCAAGGAGCCAACAACACTAGTCCGCCACTTGTCAGCCTCACACCTTCCCCTGCTGCCCCTCAAGTGATTCAGCCAAAAGGGAAACGGAAGGCCCAGGCATTCCCACTTGATGAAGAACAACTCTGAAGGGCAAGATTTACTCCAGAGCTTGCTGCCAGATTGGTTGGTTGAGGTTTTGTGAGGCTGGCATATAAGCTCGGCTTCTCCCTATGACCAAACTTGTCCTCACTCTTCCTTTCACAAGTGCTGATTTCCAATAAATATTTGCACTCCAATTCTGTCTCAGCAACTGCTTCTGAAAAACTCAAGTTGTCACAAAGCACTTTTCCAAATATTTTTTTCTGAATACTAAAAAAGAAAAAAAATGATTTAAAAGACAAGATCAAGGGACCAGCAATTAGCGTAATGGCTACGTCGCTGGACTCCCACGTAGTCGACCGCGATTCGAGTCCCGAACTTGGTGGCTTAAACTCACGCCAGGTGCGTGTGCATGTATGCACAAGATCCTGAGAGGAAAATGGAGGAGAAGGGATTGCAGGGTGGCCATCCCCCCTGGGGAGGTTTCTCACTTTCTGTCTCTCTGTCTTTCTGGTGAGCGCACACGCCCTATAGCAAAAAAACTCTAAAAAAAAAAAAAAAGACAAGCTCCAGCTCTATCCAGAATATATAGAAAAACCTGCCAACACAAAAATAAAAAGATACATAATCCAATTTCTAAAAAAGGGCAAAGGATATGAATGTACATTTCTCCAAGGAAAATATACAAATGGCCAAAACACACATGAAAGATGCTCTGCATCATTTGTCATTATTAAAATGCAAATCAAAATAGCAACAAGATACCACTTCATATCTACTATCATCAATACACAAAAAGAAAAGAAACAAGGGTTCGTAATACTGGAGATATTGGATCCCTCATTATATTACTGGTGAGAAGGTAAACTGGTGCAGCCACTTAAGAACTGCCAAGCAATCCTAAAAAAATCAAACCTTGGGACCAGCAGATGGCATAAGGGTATGTCGCTGGTCTCCCATGTAGTCGACCACAGATCAAGTCCCGGACCCAGTGGCTTAAAATTCATCCCAGGCACATGTGCATGTGTGCCCAAAATCCCAAGAGGAGAATGGAGGAGAATGGACTGTGGTGTGGCCATCCCTCCTAGATGGTGATGTCTTGCTTTCTGTCTGTCTCTCTCGGTGTCTCTGGTGAGCACACGTATCCTACAGCAAAAATCTATAAAAAAAAAAAAAAAAAAAAAGAGAGAGAGAGAAAGAGAGAGAGAGAGGGGATTGAAGCATGACCATGCTCCCAGGAAGAGATTTCTACTTCTGGATATTTTCCCAAGAGAAATGAAAACAAGTCCACACCTAAACTTACACATGCATGTTTACAGAAGCATTATGCATAATTGCCAAAAAGTAGAAATGACCCAAATGTTATCAACTAATAACTGGATAAATAAAAGGTGGTGTATCCATATAAGAGAATATATTCATTAATAAAAAGGAGTGAAATGCTAATAACATGTTACAATATGAATAACCTTGAAAACATTATGCTAAGTAGATGAAGATAGTGGCAAACTACTACAATTTGTATGATATCCATGGAAACACAAAGTAGATTCACAATTTTCAGGATTGGAGAGGAGGAACAGTAGTATCGCTGTTCACGAGCATGTGGTTTCTTTTTTTTTTTTAAGTTTATTTATGTTTATGCATGATAGAGGAGAGTGTGTGCACAGGTGCATGTGTAACAGAGGAGAGCAAGAGAGAAAGGAAGAGATAGAAGAAAGTTCCATAGGGTCTTGTCACCCTGCAATCCCATTCTCCTAGCCCCTCAGCTTGCCAAGATCTTGAGTAAATATGAGAGCCCAGCAGGGGATCAGAACCTGCAGCTGGCCATATGGTTTCTTGCAGTGCAGTTCATCACATTCACTGCTCTGTAAATGTGGTTTCTTTTCAAAGGGATGATACCAATAGCTCAGAGAGATACATTTGCATTAGATAGTGTCCCTTACCATATTTTAAATGGCTATTTCTCTCCATCTCTTCTTCTGTGCAACTATAATGCCAAAGTCAACGACCAATCTTGAAAGGAAAGAGTCTTAACCATGTCACTCACACTTTTCTCATTCCATAAGACAGGATTAAGAAGCAGACTTCAGGCATACTTTTTTTTTTTTTTTTAAAGAGAGAGATTTTTTTTTGCTATAGGGCACCTGTGCTCAATGGAGAGACAGAGAAACACAAAGCGAGCTATTCCCCCTGGAGGATGGCCATGCCACAATCCCTTCTCCTTCATTCTGCTTTTGGGACACCTGCACAAATGCACCCAGCATGAGTTTTAAGCCACCAGGTCCAAGATTTGAACTGTACTCGACTACGTGGGAGCCCAGTGACATAGCCATTATGCCATCTGCTGGTCCCCAGGCAAACTCATTTTGAAAAGTCTCTCTTTGTATGTACCTATCATTCCTCCCTTCAGAATCATGCTGGCAACTGTCTAGGCCTACTCTATCTATAGAACAGTGACAAACATTCATTTCTAGGTATAAAACATGAGTATTACATAACGTTTTTGTAAATCACAGTGCTCCCATCTAGCTTGTTCCAGTTCTCTGTATCTGGGGTTAACTGCGGATAGTAATTTGCCTACCTTGCCTGTCACTATCCCTCACATATGTGTTTTAATGAGAATCTGGTCAAAAGCACTTATTCACTTTGGTCCTGATTCAGTTAATCCCCTAAACGCATACCCCCTAATAGCACCCCAATCTTACCCAATTTCTAACAAGGATTGAAATGTAGTAATAAATTTTATAATTATTATGATTTTTTTACTATCATTATTGCAAATGATCTCAGACACTGCACCAATTTATTTCAAAGTTAAAAATGCATGATTTGCTAGAAAATGAAAAATGAAAAGAAAAATGAAAACTTGAGCATATAATCAAGCAATTAATTAAGCCTAGTAAGCTGCATATATTCGAATGACATCAGCAATAAAGTTTAATGGCAAAGTTATGCAGATCATGGTTTACTGCAAAGCAGTCGTTAAGTACTGCTCATATCCAATATCTATCTACTGACAGTGCTCTCCTCGTTGTTTATGTTAAGGGGAAATTTTCAGTGAAATCAAACTTTTACCTAAATGTGTTAACAACTAGAAATGTATTTTAAGTGCCTTCAGGGTAGCTGTTTTGTTTTGTTTAACTTCTAGAATTTCCCAAATCTTTGTAAAGTGATAACACTCTTTAGAATGTCCTATTTGTATCATATTTCAACAAAGTAGGGACCAGCAGTTGGCATAATGACTATGTTGCTGGACTCCCATATAGCTGACCGCGGTTCGGGTCCCAGACATACGTGGTAAACTCACACCAGGCCTGTGTGTGTGCATGCCCCGAGATCCCGAGAGGAGAATGGAGAAGAAAGGGTTGCGGCGTGACCATCCCTCTGGGGAAGGGGGTGATTTTTCGCTTTCTGTCTCTCTCTCTCTCTTTCTGGTGAGCACATGTGCCCTATAGCAAAAATCTCTCTCAAAAAAAAAACAATGTTCACATCCTGGGACCAATAGAGAATGAACGTAGAAAAATCTGGGGAGATTATATTGCTGTGATATCTGATCTAAAAAAAAGAGACAGAAATTTCAAATTTCAAGTTATCTTTTAAAACTAAAACTACCATATTATTTATAGTGGTTATTTATTTAGAAAGCATTACATACAATTCATACCTTGCCTAAATTAACAAAGGATTTAAGGCAGGAAAATTTTCTTATGCCAAAAACAAAGAGCTTTGGGGACCGGCAGTTAGCGTAATGGCTATGTCACTGGACTCCCACGTAGTTGACCGCGGTTCGAGTCCCGCACCTGGTGGCTTAAACTCACGCCGGGCGCGTGTGCGTGCGTGCCCAAGATCCCGAGAGGAGAATGGAGGAGAAAGGATTGCGGCATGGCCATCCCCCCTGGGAGGTGATTTCTCGCTTTCTATCTCTCTGTCTCTCTCTGTCTGTCTGGCGAGCGCACGCGCCCTATAGCAAAAACCTCTCAAAAAAAAAAAAAAAAAAAAACAAAAAAAAACAAAAAAAGAACAAAGAGCTTTGAACCCTTCTGCCTTCTACAATTTTTTTTCCCCCGCACGAAACAAGCATTGCTTAGCTACACCACTAATTATAGGAAATGAACTGTACGGCACTGAGTCGCCCGCAGAAGGACACTCTGTGGAATGTTAAGACATTTATGCTATTAGATCTAAACTTAAACATAGCATGTCAAATAGCTCTCATACTATTGTCTACAAAAGCACAAAGTGATAGAGTCCCCTCCTACGATTCTGAAAGTCAAAAATATTACAACTAGACTTCCACTTCCAACGTTACATCTAAGTACTTCAAGGGATCCTCCTGCATAGAATGACTGGCCCTGGGACATGCATTGCAAACAGAGTATCTACAAACGCCTTTCACGAAAATAACACAAAAGAATACCATAATAACTTCGATATCTTCAGAAAAAATACTTGATAAAATTCGATATCCACTTTTGGAAGATAAAGTCATAGAAAACTAGAAATAAAAGGGAATATCCTGGGGTCAGGTGGTGATGCAGCAGTAATATAATTGAACTCACATGGACAGGGTCCTGGGTTTGCTTCCCAAGGATCCCCTAAGCAAGCTGGACATGTGTGTATGTGAGCCTGGCGGCTAGGCTGGCTGAAACTGGAGGAAAACTATGGCCTGAAGACCCTGATCAGGAGGTTTTCTCTTTGTCTTTCTCTCTCTCTCTCTCTCTCTCTCTCTCTCTCTCTCTCTCTCTCAGAAAAAAATAAGTAAAATTAAAAGAAGAGCAGCTGGTGGCATGGAGAAGGCACTGGACCGCAGTTTAAGTCCTGGATCCAGAGGCATGAAAATCACGTTGGACACATGTGCATGCCCACAATCCCAGCAGAAGAACAGACAGAGGACAAGGGATTGCAGCATGGCTATCCCCCTCCTGGGCGGGGAGGGTGGTGATTTCTCAATTTACTGTTCTCTGTCTCTCTCAGGCAAGTGCAGATGTCCTATGTCAAAAACCTAAAAAGAAAAAGGAAGGAGAGTGTCCTAAATTTGATACAAATTTAGGGTGAAGAAACAAAACATACATAGCAAAACTAGTCTTTTTTAAAATAATTTTTTAATTATTTAATTTTACTAATTATGATTATTATTATCTTTTTAAAAAATTTTTATACGCAAGAGCACTCACAAGAGAAAGAGAGAGAGAAAGAGAAGGAAAGTGAGAGAGCAAGCCACCAGGTCCAGGACTTGAACCACAGTGGGCCATGTGGGAGGCCAGTGCCTTAACCACCACACCACGTGCTGCCCACTGACAAAATTAGTTTTAATGGTAAAATATTAAAAACAGTCTTTCTAAAATAAGAACCCAGAAAAGAATGTCCATCATTACCATTTTAGTATTATCACTTCTACTCAAAGTTTGTTAGAGTTGTAACCAATGCAATAAGTCATGGAAAATAAATAAAAACATATAAAAATTGAAAAAGAGCAAAGCTATTTTTGTCTACAAATAATACAACTATCTACTGGGTTGTCGGAAAAGTCATGATGCAATATTGTATAGAAAAACAAGAGAAAAGTGCACCATGATTTTTCTGACAACCCAATACAACAACAACTAAAAAAGATGAATCATGTCAGTAGGTGACATGGTGGTTAAGGTGACTGTATCCCACATGGCTCACTGTGCAGTCTGAGCCCTGGACCCAGTGCCTTAAAAAAGACATGGTGTGCATGTTCACTCATGCCCAAAATTCTGAAAGGAGTGAGAAGTAGAGGAGATGAGATTGTAGCATGACCATTTCCCATGGGAGGTGCTTTCTCACTTTCTCCCTCTCTTCATCTCTATTCAGTGAGCATACACAATCTCTGGCAAACTTAAAGAAGAAAAAAAGAATCAAGAAACAAGATTTTCTAGAATTTAAAATATAATATTAGTTATTAGGAATAAAAATAAAATTCAGCAAGATGGCTTACTATAAAAGTCATATGTAAAAATCAAGTGTATTTATAAATACCTGCAACCATGAGTTATAAAGTATGGTTTTTAAAAATACATCTTCACAGCAGCCAAAAAAAAAAAAAGCCCTAAACCTACATAGTTAGAATAAATCTAACAACAGTTATACCTAAATGCATAAAATAATAAACTGAGATACAATAAGGAAAACTAAAATACAAGAGAGATACACAGTATTCATGGAGAGAAAGACTCAACAGTGTGAAGATACCAATTATCCCCAAACTGATATACAGATTGAACATGATTCCACTCAAACTCAAAAGTAAATTTCACAGAACTTGAAAAACTAAATCAAAAAGTTATTTGGAAGAATGGCCAAGAAATAGATAAGACACTCCTAAGGAAGAAATATATGATAGGGAGACTAGCTTAACCAAGTTCCACAGTAATTAAGAAAGCATGTCATTAGCATTGGGATAAACAAATTAATGAATAGAATAGAATAGAATAGAATAGAATAGAATAGAATAGAATAGAATAGAATAGAATGGTATTCCAAAATATCTTAACAGATCCATATGACAGAGATGAAACCATCATATCACTAAACAAAGTGTGAACTTTTCAGTAATTAGAGTAACTGGTTAACAATACAGTTTTGGAAAAAAAAATGAAATTAGATATTTCGATCTATAAATAAAGTCAATCTAAATGGATTAAAAGCAGAAATATAAAAAAGCAGACTTTAAATGTTTTAGGGGAAGATATAAAAGACTACTTTTTTTTTTAAGAGAGATTTTTGCTATAGGGCGCAGGTACTCGCCAGATAGAAGACAGAGAGACAGAAAATGAGAAATCAGATGGCCACACCATAATCACTTCTCCTTTATTATCCTTTCGGGATTTTGGGTATGCATGCACACACACACAGTATGAGTTTGAAGCTGCCAGGTCTGGGACTCAAACTACAGTCAACTGTGTAGGAGTCCAGTGATGTAACCATTATGCCATCTCTTGGTCCCAAGATATTTTACACTCTCTGAAGTAGAAAAAATTATGAGGTTTGACCATACCAAAATTTGCAAAGAATGAAGAATAATGCAAATTCTTATTCACACTGCTGATCAAAACATGTTAGTAAAATTACCTTGGAAAATTGGCATGATGTTCCCAAGTTAAATACTCTCATAATCTTTAACCCAGCAATTTCACACCTTGGTCTACTATGTGGTCTTGAAGATGAACATTAAGAGGCACAAATGTTCATATCATCAAAACAGCCAGTGTATTCATTATCTATAGATAGATGGCAAATTACCTCAACATAAAGTAAGTCAGAAAACAACAATAAATATTTTCAACCTCCCACAGATTTGGTGCAGAAATTTGGGAGCAGCTCAGCTGGGAGGTCCTTACTTAGGTTCATGAGGTAGCAACAAGATACACTAGCAAGCTCTGACATCATCATCTGGCTCACTTACATTCGTATTATTGGTACTGACACTATTATAAGCCTCAGTACCCACCACATGGACTTGTTTTTTCGGCTTGAGTATCTCCACATCATGGCTGTTGGATTTTATAAGAAAGACAGATTCAGGAGACCAAGCAGAAAGCTGCAAAAGTCTCACCATCACTTCCTCAAAATTCCACTGGCAGAGGGCAGCCCTACTCAAACCAGAAGAGCAAGAGCATGAAGATCTGAGACCATCTTACAACTGGACTACAACAAATAGAGAAAACTGTTCTCCAAAGGTAAGAGAATAGAAGTTCTACTGTATATTGATGGAACAAAAGTGAATTTTACATGTCAGGCTGTGCAGGATGGTTAAGGTAGCTGGATCCCAAGTGACCAACTGTGTGGTTTGGGTTCCAGATCCCGTAGCTTGAAAAAGACACTGGGTACCTATGTGTGTGTGCCCAAAATCCTGAAAGAAGGGAGAGAAGGGAGTGTGCTATGACTATGACCCTGGGGACTGCTTCTTATTTCCCCTCTCTCTGTCTCCCTCAGGGGAGCACCTATACTCTCTGGCAATTTTTTTAAGTGAATATTATAAAGCAATGAAAATCATAAAGCATACACACACTCAAAACATGGATGAATGTTCTAAAAAGATTACTGAGCAAATAACCAAATTTCAGAAGACCACATACAACATGATATTGTTTATACTGAGCTCAAAAGTAAGGTAAATATACAATCAATATCACAATCTGTGATTAAAAATCATAACAAAAATCAAGAGAAAAATAAATACAAAATTCAGAGTAGTCATCACCTCTGGGAAGGGGAGATGGACATGAGGTTGGGAGAAGCTCACATATAAATGCAAGTTATTCTTCATGCTTCTGTTCTTCTGGATTGGGTGGTGAATTCATAGGTATTAATTACATTAAGATGTTTCATAAAATGCATAAGCATTAAATCATATATATGCATGTTATGTGAATATTATATGCATATGTATATTATGTATGTATATTGTGCATGTTATATTATGTATGTATATGATGTGCAAATTAACATGATCATACACAGTACCCTGGTTGTACATTGTCTTTTTTATTTACCAACAAAACGTTTTTTTTAAATAAATGATAATGAAAATATTGATATGAAAATTGTAATTTTAGTAGCATTATCCTTTCTAATTTGTTCTTTGGGGCATTTTTCTCTAAGGATAATCTCATTCAGTCCCATATATTTATTTAAAACAGTGGGGTCCTGTTAGTGAGTAAACCCTAGTAGATGCAGTTATAAGGAAAAAGGACTGAGTAAACGTCAGAGCAGTTATGGATCAATAAAAAGTTATGCTTCTGAAACCCAATTAATTCCTTGCCTGTTTTTAAAAGGAGCAAAAGTTTTAAATAAAAATAAATTATCTCAAAAGATTTCATATCATGGCCAGCAGGAGGCATAGTGATTAAGGTGCTGGACTCTCACATGGCCATCTGCAGTTCGAGTCCTGGATCTGGTGGCTTGAAAAATCACACCAGGCATGTGTGCACGCGTGCCCAAAATTCTGAGAGGAGAATGGAGAAGAAGGTATTGCAGCATGGCCATCCCCTGAGGGGGTGACTTCTTATTTTCTCTCTCTCTCTCTGTCTCTCTCTGTCTCTCCAGTGAGCACACACACCTTATAGAAAAAAATCTTTCTCTCAAAAACAAAAGCTTTTTTATCAGCTATTTAGAAAGACAAACTGTAAACACAAATATTTATTTATTTATTTATTTGAGGTTTTTTTGCCTTAGGGAGCATGAGACAGTAAGTGAGAAATCACCTCCTCACCACCACCACCCCACCCCCAAGAAATTTGGTCACACCACAATCCCTTCTCCATTTTCCTCCAGGGATCGTGGGCATGCATGCACACACACCTGGAGTATCAAGCCACCAGGTCCGAGATGAACTACGGTTGGCCAAATAGGGAGTCCAGCAACATAACCTCTATGCCATCTGCTGGCCTCCTGTAAACATTTTTAAAAATATAAATTAAAAAGTACCTGCAGGACTGGCCCTGTAACCTAGTGGTTAAAAGAGTCAGATGCCACATAGCTGACTGTGCAGTTCAAATCTCCAAACTGGCAGCTTGAAAAACATTTTCTCTTTGGTGAAAACATACACCTTCTGGCAATTAAATAAATAAATATCCTACAACCTTAAAATATTTTAAATGTAATTACACACTTCCAAAAATATCAGCTGTCATTCATAGTTTTCTCCCCCGTAATCTGGTTTATTTCCAGAAGGAAGTATAATAATTAAAATCTGCCTGTGAAGATATACAGGTCATTAAATGTTTTTAAATGCTGGAGTAAGCAGCAGTTACAAATAACTTGTAAATGAACGATTAGGGCTAAAAATTCGATTCAGAATAATCTCTCCCCTTAGCTGCTAAAGGATCAATCCATCTAGTCATAAAAGAATATTTCCCACAGAGGACTGCCTGCCAATCTTTCAACATTATACAAAATGGGCTTTAATTCTAAGGAAAAATATTTTTCTTTATTTTTCTAAAATAAGGTTAAAAAGAGAAATGCTATAATAGCAGCCACTGGAGGGAGGACTTGATGTTAGAATGAAAATAAAACAAGCAAAAAATATTTTTCTGGTGCTTTGTCTGAACATAATGTTTTGTTAAACTAATTTCTATTTGTTTAAATGACAAATGATGAAAATATTGCTTTTTCTGCATGAGTTAAACTTCCTTTCACTGAAAAACAGATGTTGATTCAACTGTCCTTTATTGGTACACAAATTAGCAGTAACAAAATTATAAAGCTGTGTGGACTGACAAAGAATGATCACCAGTGCTTAGTCTAAGTACATATTTAAAGGCCTGTACTTGATTTTAAATAAGTATGTATTTTGTTCGTATAAACTATCGTCCATTAGTTTTGCAGAGGGCCATATGTACTACTTATTTCCTAAATAACTACCTGAAATGTGCGTATTGATAAATAGGCAAAGCTTTTTAAAAAACCTATGGCATCTCTCTTGAAAGGTTGATGGATTCTCTACTTTGTTTTAACTGAAAATATTCATGTATTTTAATAATTGCAGATTTAAAACTAGTTTTAGACACAAACACACATATTATAGGGATTCCGAAGCTGCAAACCTCCACTGCAAATCTCATGAAGTATATGGAGATACTATCTAAAGCAAGTTTAAATAGATTGCAAACTTTATTTATATAAAAATCACAGAACTGAAGAAGCATAGAAAGAAGATACTTCACAATTCTGAATTTTACTGTTTATTATTTCCCAAGAGCAGGTACACTTGTAAGAGAGAAACAGAGAGAGGAAAAGCAACCCCAATGGGCATGATCACACCACAATCCCTTCTCCATTTTCCCATCCTTTTGGGATTTGGGGCATACACACTATGTTTCCAAGTCCTCAGGGTTAGGATTCAAACTAGTCAGCCACACAGGGTCTGGCTCCCTTAACTACTAGGCCACAGGTCTGGACTCTGCTGTAATTGTGGTTATACACTGGGTTGTTGGGAAAGTCATGATGCATTTTTGTATAGAAAAACATGTTATGACTTTCCTGACGACTTTACACTATACAGTAGACACCAGGCTTTGAAAAGTTCTTAAATAATTTCAAACATTGCAACATTCCTTCCCTTTTAGAATGATTCCTCACACCTTCAATATTCTGGACCTGATATTTTACAAATTATTATTTTAATGGACACATTAATTATTCATATGTATGGGGTAAAATGTGACTTTTCAACATATGAATACAATGTGTAATAAGCAAATCAAACTTATTAGCATAACCAAAATCTGAAACATTTATCATCACTTTGGATTGAGAACATTCAAAATCCTCTCTCTGGGCTAGTTTAAAACACACAGTGAATTATTTTAACTATACTTAACCCTACTGTGTTATAGAACGCTAGAGCTTTTTCCTTCTATTTGTCTATAATTTTGTATCTGTTAACTCACATCTCACCATCTTCCTTTCCCTACCTCTGCCTCTAGAAACCACTATACTATTGTGAATATTTTAATTTTCTAGAGGGTATGTGTGCTTGCAGGGAGACAGTACGAGTGAGAGAGTGAAAGAAAGTGAGACTAATAAAGAGAGAGAGAGCATGACTGAATGAGAAAGTGAGAAAGTGCTTTCCCCTGGGGGGTTATGGCCACATGGCGATCCCTTCTCCTCTACTTGTCCCTCCTCTTTGGTATCTTGGACACATGTGCACATCACCAGGTGTGTTCTGCAAGCTGCTGGTTCAGGAACTTCAACTATGCAGTACACCCAGTGGGATCCAGCCACCTTAACCACGGGCCACAGGCTGGCCCCTCTACTCTCTATTTATATGACATCAGCTTATTTAGTTTCCAAATACAGCTCTTTCAGTGCCTGGCTTATTTCACATAACATAATATCTTCCAGGTTGATCCATATTGCTTTGAATAAAAGGATTTCATTCTTTTTTAATGGCTGAATGGCATTCCACTGTGTGTGTGTGTGTGTGTGTGTGTGTGTGTGTTCTATTGTTTCATCAATGGTCATCAATGCTCTACGGTTTTCAGTGTAGAGATCTTTTAACTTTTTAGTTAAATTTGTTCCTAGATATTGTATGTGTGTGTGTTTTTGTGTGTCTACTGTAAATAGGATTGTTTTCTTGATTTCATTTCAAGCTAGTTTGCTATTGATGTTTAAAAGTCATTTTTGTATGTTGATTTTGTAGCGTGCAACTTTTCTGAGTTCAGTTATCAATTCTAGGAATTTTTGATGTAGTCTTTAGATTCTTCTAAATATACCATCATGTCATCTGTAAACAGAGACAGTTTGACTTCCTCCTTTCTTCTTTCTTTTACTAGCTTCCCTGGCTAAGACTTGCAGTATTTTTTTAAAATTTTTTTATACATTCATTCACATTATTTAGCTTACATGGTGAACATTTTAATATGTGAACATTTCTCCCCAGTCCAGTTGATCAAAATACCTTCAACAGGTAACACCATACCTCCCCATACCGTCAATGCTCTGCCTCCGTATCCCTCCTCCAAACAAGAGGGGTCAAAGTGGACCCCGTTGCTTTATTCCAGTTCTCAGGAGAAACGCTTCAAACTTTCCCTTTCAGGGATATTATTCACTGTAATGGCCTTTATGGTACTGATGTACATGCTGCTATACCTAATTCCTGGAGAGTTGGTCTCATGAAGGCATACTGCATTTTCTTAAATGCTTTTTTTTTCATCTATTAGGATGACCACGGGGTTTTACATTCTATTGATATGGTGTATTACATTTATTGATTTGCATATGTTGAATGAATCAATCTTGATCCCTGGGGAAATCTCACTTGATTGTGCAATTGTTTTTGGTTTGATAGTATTTTGTTGAGGATTTCTGTATGTGTGTCCTTCAAGGAAATTGGTTTTCATTTACCCTTTTCAGTTGTATATCTGTCTGAATTTTGTATCATGCTAATTCTGGCCTCCTAAAATAAGTTTGGTAGAAATCCTCTTGCATCATTTTCTTAAAATAGCCTAAGAAGAATTGGTATTAGGTCAGCCTTGAAACTTCGGTAGAATTCAGTGAAGACAACTAATCTTGGGCTTTTTTTCCCCCTTGGGAGACTTAATTACCGATTCAATATCATTACTTATTATAGGTCTGTTCAGGTTCTCTATTTTTTTCTAGTTTAATTTGGTCATTTGTATTTGTGCAGGAATTTATCCATTTCCTCTAGGTTTTCCAATTTGTGGGTATATAGTTGTTCAAAATAGTCTTCAATAGGAACCAGCAGTTAGCGTAATGGCTATGTCGGTGGACTCCCACGTAGTCGACCGCAGTTCACGTCCCGGACTCGGTGGCTTAGAACTCACACCAGGCGCATGTGCGTGCGTGCCCAAGATCCCAAGAGGAGAATGGAGGAGAAGGGATTGCGGCGTGACCATCACCCCTGGGGGGTGATTTCTCGCTTTCTGTCTCTATGTCTCTCTCTGTCTGTCTGGCGAGCGCACGTGCCCTATAGCGAAAACCTCTCAAAAAAAAGAAAAAAAGGGAACCAGCAGTTAGCGTAATGGCTATGTCGCTGGACTCCCACGTATTCGACCGCGGTTCGCGTCCCGGACCCGGTGGCTTAAAACTCACGCCGGCGCGTATGCGTGCGTGCCCAAGATCCCAAGAGGAGAACGGAGGAGAAGGGATTGCGGCGTGACCATCCCCCCTGGGGGGTGATTTCTCGCTTTCTGTCTCTATGTCTCTCTCTGTCTGTCTGGCGAGCGCACGCGCCCTATAGCGAAAACCTCTCCAAAAAAAGAGAGAAAAAAAAAAAAAAAAAACAGTCTTCAAGGACCTTTCGTATTTCTGTGGTATAAACTAAAATGTTTCTTTTTTCATTTCTGACTTTATTTGGGTCATCTCTCTTTTTTTTCTTGGTCTAGATAACGGTTTGCCAACTTTGTCTTTTCAAAGAATCAACAATTTTTTTAAGAAGTTTTTGCCATAGAGCATGTGCACTAGCTGGGGAGAGGGAGAGAGAAACAATGAAAGGGAAAGTAAGAAATCACTTTCAAGGGGGATTGGCCACACCACAATCCCTTTTCCTCCCTTATCCTCCTGGGATTCTGGGAACACACACACACACACACACACACACACACACACACACACACTTGCCCGGCATGATTTCCAAACCACCAATCCAGGACTCAAACCACGGTTGGCTATGTGGGAGTCCAACAATGTAACCACTATGCCATCTGATGGTCCTTCTGCTCTGATCTTTCATTATTTCTTTCCTTCTGCTAATACTGGTTTGTTTTTGCTTCTCTAGTTCCTTGAGGTGCACCATTAAGATGTTTATTAAAATTTTTTCTTATTTATTTTTTATTGGAAAAAAAATAACAGTTATTTGAGCCCATTGCATTGTTAGTACCAGAAATACCCAAGACTAGATAGTTTATAAAGAACAGAAGTTTATTTAACTCTGTTTTCAACTTCTCAAGTTCACTTCTTCTTGGGAGACAGGACAATAAATGTAGGGTGTTCCTACACTGCTATGCTTTTTACATGTCTTTTCAAAATTCATGTACTAAAATTTGGTAAACCATTGTAAGGGTGTTGAGAGGGTGGAAACTTAATTTAATTATGGTGTTAAAAGGTGGGGCCTTTGGGAAATGAGTTGGCCACAGGGTGGGATCCCAGGAGAGTCCTGGTAGGTTTGTAAGGTGAGAATAATGCAGTTATGTTCTGCTCTGTGTGCTCTCCCCATACTCTACCACGTGAAAAGACCTTCCTTAGACATGACTCCTCAACTCTGGACCTCCAAACTATGAGCTGAATAAACTTCTATATTTACAAACTATCCAGACTCAGACAATCCTGCTTTTAGTAAGATAATGGACTGAAACATATCCCTTCCTTATAAGTCCATCCTGAGTCTCCGTGTACCAAGGTGTCCCCACAACATCTCCACTGTACTCCAGTGTTTCCTTTCTGTCACGTTTGGTAAATATCAAAGGCATCCACTCTTTGATTTTGTTTCATATTTTGTGAGAGGGAAGTGTTCCAAGCTCCTCTAGTCAACCACCTTGCCTTGGCTTCCTAGAGGTGACTTTTTTTCCTTTTTCTTTTTTCTTTTTTTCTCATAGGACACACGAGCTTGCCAGAGAGGAGAGAGACAGAGAGATACAGAGAGACAGTGAGAAATCATCCCCCAGAGGGATGACCACACCATAATCCTATCTCCTACCTTCTCCTCTGGGGATTTTAGGCACACATGCATGCACACATGCCCAGCGTGATTTTCAAACTGCTGGGTCCAGGACTCAGATCATGGGGAATCCAGCTGGAGGTGACTTTTCAAACTCAGAATCCCATTGTGATTTATTCAGTGAACCAATAAAATGTTTAATCAGTTCTGAATAAGAACCATGTAAAAGCCAGCCAGCGGAGTGGAGGTTAAAGCAGCTGATCCCACACAGCTAACTGCAAGGTTCACATCTTGGCCCTTACAGCTTGAAACACACACTGGGTGCATATGGGTACATGCCTCAAATCCTGAAAGGTGACAGAAATATAGGAGACAGTGTTGCAGTTCAACCATCCCCTGAGGAAGTATTTTCTCACTCTCTCTTTCTCTGTGAAAGCACATGTGTCCTCTGGCAAATTAATAATAATAATAAAGAACTACTCAGAAGAAAAGGCAAAAACTAAAATATAGAGTAAACTCTGAAATAAATTCATTGAAAAAGCACAGAAATTCATCTGACAAGATATTCAATTCAACAGGGAACACCTACTCAGAAAAAGAAATAAATCAGTAACAACAGATACAGAAAAAAACATAATTCAGACACTTGTGTCAAAAGAAAAACTTAACAAGGCTATCAGTTAAAATATGGCATATCATACTACATCAAAGAAATGTTTCTAAAATACTATAAATGTATTAAAATTTTTAGAGGTTTTTGCCTTAGGGCATATGCACTCACCAGAGAAAGAAGAGACAGATACAGTGAGAGGGAAAATGAGAAATCATCCCGAGGGGCAATGCCTATGCCAAAATCCCTCCTTCCCCATTCTCCTCCTAGGATTTGGACACACACGCACATGTGCCCAGCATGAGTTTCAAGCCACCAGGTCCAAGACTCAACTCGCAGTTGACCTGTGGGAGTCCAGCAACATAACCACTATGGTATCTGCTGGCCCCAAGTTTATTAATATTTTAAATGCATATGAAAACTCACTATTTTTAGATGTCTGGGAAGGCCCTGTTGTGCAGTGGTCAAGAACAGTGCACCAGAGCTGGATCCTACATAGCTGACTGCAGTTTAAGTCTCAGCCCGGACAGCCTTAAAAACACAAAGGGAATGTGTATATGTGTCCAAAACAATGATAGAAAAGAGAAATGGAGATAAAATTATTGCATTGTGACCATGTCCCATTGGGGAGGTGTTTTCTCACCTTCTCCCTCTCTCTTTCTCTCTATCCCTCTCTTCCTGGTGAGTACACAGGTCCTCACCATGAACAAAGAAAAAGGAAACAGAACTTTATATATATTTTTTTATTTGTGAATCTTTTAATCGAATTCATTTTAATTTATATTTAATCACTATACATCTTTACATTTTACAACGTGGTTCTCTCAGCATGAATACAGTGTTTATTAATTAGTCAAGTCAGAGACATTACCATGTCATTATCATCAACAAATAACTTTTCCTTTTTGTGTCTCTTAAATTCATTGTTTTTTTTCCCCCAATCCCCTCTCTCCCAACCCCTATTATACACACCCCCATTACCTACCCCATATTATCCTCTGCATACTGTTTCTAGTGTCTGCAGTTGCCATCCCTGCTATTAGACTTTCCAATCTTTCTGTTTCTGCTGTAGAGTGCACATATTCAGTATAAATTAAGCCGGGACAAACAATGCCTGTCTTTCAGTCTGGTTTGTTTCACTTAGCATTAAATCTTCCATATTCATCCACTTCGTATCAAATACCAGGGTCTCTTTTGTATGATTGTGTAGTATTCCATAGAGCACATGTGCCACATTTTTTTCAATCCCATCATCTGTGCTTAGATATTTGTTGAGAAACGTTCCTTCTATATCAATGTTGCTGAAAGTCTTAATCATGAATGAATGCTGTACTTTATCAATGCTTTTTCTATGCTGATTGACTTTTATCTTTCCTTCTGTTAATGTAATGTGTTACATTCATTGTTTTGCACATGATGAACCACGCTTGTAATCCCAGAATAAAGCCTACCTGGTAATGGTATATAATTTTTTAATGTGTTATAGGATACTGTTTGCTAGTATCTTGTTAAAAAATTTTTGTATCTGTATTCATCGGGGATTCTAATCTGTAGTTTTCTTTTCTTGCTATGTACTTGTCTATTTTGGGGATTAGGGTGATGGAGGCTTCATAGAATGAGTTTGGAAGGGTTCCTTCCTTTTAGATCTTTACAAATAATTTAAATAGAACTAGGGCTAGCGCTTCTTTAAAAGTTTTGTAGAATTCATAAATAAAGTCATAAGGACCTGGGCTTTTCTTTGTTGGGAGACTGTTTATTACTGATTTAATCTCATTATCTGTTCTGGGTCTATTCAGGCTTTCTATGTCGTCCCGATTCATTCTTGGTAGACTGAGCATGTCCAGAAACTGGTCCATCTCATCTAGGCTATCCTTTTGTTGGTGGATAGTCGCACATACAATTCTCTCATGATCTTCTATATTTCAGTTATGTCTGCTGTAATATTGCCTCTTTCACTGATTTCATTTATCTAGTTCCTTTCTCTGTTCTTGATAAGTCTAGCTAAAGATGTGTCAATTTTGTTTATCTTCTTAAAGAACCAGCTTTTGGTTTCATTTATTTTCTGTATAGTTCTTTTATTCTCTATTTTATTTATTTCTGCTCTAATCTTTATTATTTCTTTCCTCCTGGTGTTTTGGGGGTTTTGCTATTTTTCCAGTTTCCTGAGACGTGTTCTTGGGTTGTCTATTAACCATCTTTTTTCTTTTTCTTGTGAGCACTGATTGCTATGAACTTCCCTCTTAAGGTGACTTTCTTTCTTTTTTTTTTTTTTTTTCTTTTTTTTGGAGAGGTTTTTGCTATAGGGCACATGCGCTCACCAGACAGACAGACAGAGACAGAGAGACAGAAAGCAAGAAATCACCCCCCAGGGGGGATGGCCACACCACAATCCCTTCTCCTCCATTCTCCTCTTGGGATCTCGGGCACGCACGCAAATGCGCCCAGTGTGAGTTTTAAGCCACTGGGTCTGGGATGCGAACTGAGGTCAACTACATGTGAGTCCAGCAACATAGCCATTACGCTAACTGCTGGTCTCAAGATGACTTTCATTATGTCCTACATTTTATGACAACTCATGTGCTTGTTATCATTGTTTTCAATTAATCTTTTTATTTCTGTCTTAATTTCTCAATGATTGTGAAATCATTCAAGAGTAAGTTGTTTAGTTTTCATGTGTTTCTGTATCTTCAAGAGTTCTTTCTGCAATTAATTTCATGTTTAATTCTGTTGTGACTGGAGAAGATGCTGGACATAGTTTCTATACCTTTTAATTTGTAAAGGCTTGTTTTGTGCCCTATCATATGTTCTATCTTTAAAAATGTTCCATGTGGGCTATGGAAGAAAGATATTGTATATATCCACTTAATATATACTGACTATCCACACTCTGTGGTAGAGGCTGAACTATTGGAGGGCATAAAAGCAGTGAAAATAGTTATGGACACTGAAGACAGTGTGGAATGGGGTGGGGGCGGGAGAGGAGAAGAGTATAGAGAAGGATAGCACAAGAACAGATAGAGATTCATGACATTTGTGGGACACAGAAATGGTTTATTACCTGTTGATGATAAGATGTATAGTATTCTCTGGTCTGGGAAGTATTTCATGTTCATGTTATTAGGTAAATTCTCCTTATACGCCAAATGATGTATAGTGATTGAATGTTTTTAAAAATAGGAATAAAAAATAATAATAATCTGAAAAAAATGAAAAGCTATTTGATAATGATGTGGATAGTAATGTCTTCTTGACTAATATGCAAGGTAATTGTGCTGGAAAAAGAAATGTTATACACTGTAAAGATATATATGATTAAATGTAATATAAAAATATAATAATAAAGAAAAAATACTACAGATTCAAATACCAAAAATAAGTTCCATGTGGCCATGAGAATAAAATGTGCATTTTATGGTTGTTGGGTGAAAAGTTGTATAAATATCTGTAGAGTCCATTCAGCTCATAGTATCATTTAAATCCTGTATCTCTTTGCGTATGTTTTTGTCTATATGATCTCTCCAGAGAAGACAACAAGATGTGAAGATTCCTCAATGATTAGTGTGCTGTAGTCTCTCTCTCCCTTTAGATCTAGCAGTCTTTCTTTTACATAGATGAGTGCTCCTATTTTGGGTATAGACTTTCAAAAGTGTTATAGCTTCTTGGTGAATTAGCTCTTTTAGTACTATGTAGTGTTCTTCTTTGACTCTCTGTACAGTTTGTTTGTTTGTTTATTGTGAGAGTTTTTTTTTTTTTTTTTTTTTTGCTATAGGGCATGTGCGCTCACTGCAGAGACAGAGAGACGGAAAGTGAGAAATCATGCCCCAGAGGCCACGCTGCAATCCCTTCTCCTCCATTCACCTCTTGGGATTTTTGGGCATGCACACACACACACCCAGCCTGAGTTTCAAGCCACCAGGTCTGGGACTTGAACCATGGTCAGTTCCACAGTAGTCCAGTACCTTAACTTTCAGCCTATCTATATCTTTATCAGAGAGGTGCATTTCCTACAAGAGGGATATAGAGGGCTTTTTTTTTTTTTTCATTCAACCAGTCTGCATCTTTTAATTAGAAAATCTGATCAATTGACATTCAATGTTTTTAGTGATCTTTGCAGACTTATCCCTGTCTGTTGTAAGACATTTTCTTGGTGATTTTGTGTTCTTTTATTTCTTTTTGTTTCTCTTTAGTTTTTCTGATATAGAACTTCTTTCAGTACTTCCTGAAGAGCTAGTTCAGTGTTGGTAAATCTTTCAGGTTTTCTTTATCTGAGAATGATTTTATATTTTCTTCCCATCTGAAGGATACTCTTGCTGGTGTAGTATTCTTGGTTGAAACTATTCTTTTAGTGTTTTGAATAGGATTGCCTATTCCTTTCATGCTTTCACTATTTCAGTTGAGAGAGCTAACATTAAGTCTAATAGAATAACCTTTGTAAGTAAGCTTGACATTTCTCTTTTGCCATTTTTAGAATCTTGTTTTAGTCTTTCATTTTACCAATCTGGCTATAACGTGTTGGGGGGGAGGATCTTCTTATGTTGATTCTATTTGGCATCCTTTGTATTTCCTGTGTCTGGATGTCTGAGCGTCTCTCTATACTTGGAAAGTTTTCAGCAAATATTTCATGGAACAGATTTTTCTATGCCCTTAGATTCTTCACCTCTGGAATACCAATTATTCAGATATTTGGGTGTTTGATAGTATCTCATATTTCTTGTATATGGTCCTCATTTTTATTGGGGGGGGGGTATATTTTCATTCTTTTTGGTGGTTTTTCTCTAAGCCAGAGGCTTTTCCTTCTAGGTCCGACATACTGTCTTCTGCATGGTCTATTCTGCTTTTAATACTTTTGAGGAAAGTTTTGATTTCTTGTATTATAGTCTTAATTTCTAGAAGTTCTGTCTGATTCTTTTTAATGTTGTCTATCTCTTTATGAAGTTACTTCTTCAAGTCATGGAATAATTTTCTCATCTCCTAGAACTGATTGTCTGTTTTCTCTCACATCTCATTGACTTTAGTTAAGATAAATATTCTGAATTCTTCCAATATTTCGGTTATTTCCTGTCTTCTCCATCATTAGAGATGAATTTTGTGTTCCCTTGTGTGTGGAGGGATATTTCCTGGTTTTATCATATTTCTTGAGGCTCTATTTTGATTTTTAGTCATCTGGTGATATATTCACTTTCTGCTACCTCTTTAGAGTAGGTTTCTGTAGCTCTGTGTACCTGTGTATTTTTCTGATCTGAATTAGCAACATGCCAGTTTCCCTCTTGTGCTGTGGCAGTGTGGTATCCACAGTGGGAGTTTGGGGTTCCGATTTACAGAAAAGAGTTTCTCTCCTCTTTTGCTGATGTCAGTGTGGAAAAGAACTCCCCCAGAGCCTGAGAGTGTTCAGATGTTTGGCTCCTATATACCTAACCTATTGGGTCACTATGTGGCAGGGAATTGATGTGAGAGGTGAGAATTTATAGATTTGACATAATCACAATCATTCTCTCCAGAGACATAACTACCCTGAGGAGACAAGTTATCAAACTAGATAAGAGTAATGATTGCAAAAAGCACTGAGCAATGAATGAGAGATAAAAAATAAGGAGAAACTGAATTATTTTTCCCTGATATTAGACACAAGAATGCTGACCTTTGTCATTAAGTTAATTAAGGAAATTAAATATGGATAAGGTACATAAAACGTAGAATTTTATGGCTTTGTTTATACATTTATAATGGTCCTCTTGCACCACTAAATGACTTTAGAGAATTAAATGTGGATAAGGTATATACAAGGCAGTATTTAACTGGCCTAAAGTGAACTTGGACACACTAGTAACCTGCTTTCCTTGCACATGATGCCTACAGAAATGCTCATGCTGATAAGAAAGAAAGACATAAAATTATACTGTATTTACGTAACTGTTCATTTATTTTTTTTAAATGCCACAGAAGTTATACATCAACTACTCTTGCTAACAAGTAAATTAGCAGGGTGGCAGGATAAAAGGTAAACATACAAAAATCAATTGTGTGTGTGGGTACATGTATATAAGAGAAAATATTTCTTACATCCACTTATGTGATGTCCAAAAAAATTTAAAAAAACATAAAATACCTAGAAATAAGTCTAACAGAAGACATCTAAGACAACTACATTAAAAGCTACTTTTTTTTTTTTTTTTTTGGAGAGGTTTTTTTTTTGCTATAGGGCGTGTGCACTTGGCAGGAAGACAGAGAGACTGAAAGCGGGAAATCACCCTCCACGGGGGATGGCCACACTGCAATCCTTTCTTCTCCATTCTCCTCTAGGGATCTTGGGCATTCACGCACATGCGCCCGGCAAGAGTTTAAGCCACCGGGTCCGGGACTTGAACTGTGTTTGACTATATGGAGTCCAGAGACATAGCCATTACGCTAACTGCTGGTCCATAAAAACTACTTTCTTGACAAAAATTTAAGAACTAAATAAAAGGAAAGAAATACCATGTTCAGTCATTGGAAAATTCTATATTTATACATTTTTTGAGATATTTTTGTAATAAGGCATGTGTTCTTACCAGAGAGACAGAGAGACTGAAAGTAAGAATCACCCCTCACCACCACTGGAGAGGATAGCCATATCCCAATCCATCTCCTCTGTTCTCCTCTTGGGATTTTGCACATGTATGCAAATGTACAGTGCAGGAGTTTCAAGTCGCTGGGCCCAAGGCTTGAACCACGTTTGACCACGTGGGAGTCCGGCACCTCAGCCACTACACCACCTGCTGGTCTTGAAAATTCTATATTGTCAAGATAGCTGTTCTCCTCAAACTGACTTACAGATTTGACATAATCGCAATCAGAAATCACGACAAGCTATTTTATAGACTCTGGTAAGACAATTATAAAAATTATACAGAAAACCCAGCAATTTCCTAGCAGAACAAACTAAAAGATCTATCCTATACCATTTAAAAACTTATCATAAAGCTATAGTAATCCAAACAGCATGGTTATTGATTAAAAAAAAAAGATATAAACATCAATGAAACAAAATAGAGTGTAAAAATAGACTTATACATTTAACAAATAGTTTTCTGACCAGGGTGCAAGGCTCTTCAACAAAACCAAAGTCTTATCAATACGCAGTGCTGAATCAACTAAATATATGTATGGAAAAAGATAAAAATCAACCTTACCTCATACAATACACAAAAATTCAGTTAAAATGGACTACAAACCTTAATGTAACACCCAAAACTATAATACATTTAGAAGAAAACATTTCAGAAAAGCTTTGGAATCTTGAAGTAGACAAAGCTTTCTCAACTAAAACAAAGAAAAGCAGAAATCTTCAAAGAAAAACATTGTCAAATTTTGCCTTATTAAAATTAAAAGCATTTGCTCTTTAAAAGATAACATTAATAAAATAAAAATGAAACCACAGACTGGGAGAAAATATCTGGAATACAGGCACTCCTCACTTAATAATTGAGTTATGTTCCTACAATAGGTTATGAATCAAATTGGTAGATAAGCAAGGAGCTTAAAGGTAGAGGTCTTGTGGTGTGTCTGTGCAGCAAAAGACAAACTCAGCAGGCTTGGGGTGTTGGAACCCTGCATATTCCAAAGAAAGAACAGGTCCTTGATGGGCTCCTGGAAGACAACCTGTCATCACTCAGAACATCAGCCTGGTAAGAAGCTTCTGTTGTAGAACTGAAATCTTGGGTCATACCATTTAGTTTATGCTACTGATGGGATTTATTGTGAACACTTCTTTTTGTTCACTTACGGTGCTGGGACAAGTTATATCATTCTGACATATGAAGGAGCTGGAGGAGTACTTAAAGTCAGTTTATGTGAGCATTTCATGACCATGTGACTAGCCCTGAATAAAAACTCTGGACACCAAGGCTCAGGAGAGCTTCCCTGGTTGCAACAATTTGTGTATATTATCACACATAATTTCTGAGAGGATTAAAATTTTTCCCTATGTCTTTTTTTTTAATAGAGCATACTTTATTTTTAACACTCATCATGCCATGAATTCGTAGGGAATAGGTTCCATAAACTCAGGCTCCTTTCCTCTGGTTCTCACAAAGTGTGCTGCTCTGGGTGGAGCAGGCTGGTGCTTCAGTTGAATCCAAGTACCTTTCTCTTTGGCTTCCTTCTTTTTCTGATCATTTTCCTTCACATGATTTAGGACGCTATCTCTGCTCTTACAAGGTTTAATGTGTTCAATACACACATTAATTTTCTTGGCAAGAATCTTGCCCTTGGAGGACCAGCAGTTAGCATAATGGCTATGTCGCTGGACTCCCACATAGTCGACCACGGTTCGTGTCCTGGACCCGGTGGCTTAAAACTCACGCCGGGCGCATGTGCGTGCGTGCCAAGGATCCTGAGAGGAGAATAGAGGAGAAGGGATTGCGGCGTGGCCATCCCCTCTGAGGGGTAATTTCTCGCTTTCTGTCTCTCTGTCTCTCTGGCAAGCGCACATACCCTATAGCAAAAACCTCTCCAAAAAAAAAAAAAAAAAAGTGGAAAATTAGCCTATATAATCCAATACTTTCAGTATTAGGGACTGACCTGATAGTCTTTCTTCATTTCAAAAAGAAGAAAGAGAGAGAAAGTGTCAGAGAGAAATCATGTATTTTATTTAAAGCAGTTAAAAACACAACACATACGCTTATTTTGAAAAACATAATTATATACATTTCTTGTTGAATAAAAATATTCACAATAAATAATGCTATTTTTGACAATTGTTTTCCATGACAAAACTGAAATCTTTTTTTTACTTGTTTACATTTAATTACTGTACATCCCTTATGGCGTAACAAAATAGAGCTTATGAGAATGAACACGCTGCATATCAGTCCAGTCAAAGACATCATCACGCACAGCATCATCAACAGACAACCCTCCATTCCCATGTCCACCCACCAAATGTTCTGCTTTTTCCCCACCATCCACTCTCTTCCCACATTATCTCCGGCCTCCACAGTTTTAAAGAGTGAGCAAGCTATAAAGGACAGGGATCAGAATTCAGTCTAGGCCTGTCTGACCTCACGTCTAGTTCTGAATGGTTTTACACTGCCTGCCACAGTTAGTGTATACTCTTCTACAAAGTCCCTTGGGGTTTCCATGCTTTGTTTAGTCTTCATCCCTTATAAGTAAGACTGTTGTTATTCTAATAATTATGGCTAATGTTGGGATTTTTCTCAAAATATTTCAGAGTCAACTTGCATCAGAATCACTTAGGCTACTTGAGGAAAGAAAAGTTCTTTGGAATCTTCACCTACTAAATGTGTATCCCTTGGAGATGAGGCCCAGGAAGCTGCAGTTTTGCAGTGTGTCACATGGTGATTACGTTCTCTGAATTAGAAAGTCACTGATGTACTGAACCTTCATGTGTTAATACCTCCAAAGTGTTTTCAAAACATTATTTTCTTTAATTTTTACAATAGCCCTATCTGGCAGTTACAATAATTATTCTTGTTTAAAATTCAGAAACAGATGAGACGTGACTGCCTCAATTTCAGTCCTTGTATTATTCCTGACACATAAAATTTTCACCATTAGATCACTCACAGTGTCTCAAAAAAATAGTTACCTATAAATAATAATATTCTCGGGACCAGCAGTTAGTGTAATGGCTATGTCGCTGGACTCCCATGTAGTCGACCGTGGTTCGCGTCCTGGACCTGGTGGCTTGAAACTCACGCCGGGCGTGTGTGCATGCGTGCCCAAGATCTCAAGAGGAGAATGGAGGAGAAGATATTGCGGCGTGACCATCCCCCCTGGGGGGTGATTTCTCGCTTTCTGTCTGTCTGTCTTTCTCTGTCTGTCTGGCAAGCGCACGCGCCCTATAGCAAAAACCTCCCCCCCCCCCCCAAAAAAAAAGAACTATAAATAATAATATTCTAATCACAACCACCAGTCAAACACACTAGTATGAACTCAGTTAACACATTGGACCCATGGGAAAATAGAACAAGATGCAATAAGAACAGGACACAGGTCAAAAATCCTTTGATGCTACAGAGAAAAAGTCCAAATGTCCTCCAGTAAAACCAGCTGTTGAGTTTATGCTGCTTAAAGTTCAGGCCAGTGTCCAACCTACAGAACAGACCTCACTGCCACTCTGAGAGCAGATTCAGGGAAGTCAATAGAGAAAAGTGGGGACGAAGAATCTTATTTACAGCATAATGTATTACTACTCAGAGATGGAATCTACACCGAATGCCGTATTTCAACCACTGTAGGTCCCAGAAAGAATAACAAAGAAAGGATGCAGTATAGCCACAGAGAGGCAACGACAAATGGTACCCAAGATACGGTTTGTAAATGCGGAATAACGAAGTTTAATGCATACAGGCACCAGAAACTTAACAGACACAGTAAGCTGCTGAGTCATTAACGTACCCTAGCTGAGTGGGAAAGTGCAGCAAACTGGGAAACACAAGGCTCGCTCAAGGGAGTCGCTATCTTCCCCACTGTCACCGTACAGCATAAAAGCCCACTGTGACCAAGGCTTTGTGTTTTTCAGGAAGGACCGAAAACCTGGATTTTTACTTAAATAAGTTGAAAACTAATTTTTTAAAATGTCAGGATTGTACAGGCTCACTTAGCCTAGGGATCATTAATTTCCAAACTCTGTTCTATACAGCATTACAAGAATGTAATTGTCTCTTGGGACCAGCAGATGGCGTAATGGCTATGTCGTGGTACTCCCATGTAGTTGACTGAGGTTTGAGTCCCAGACACAGTGGCTTAAACTCATGCCAGGCGTGTGTGTGTGTGTGTGTGTGCGTGCCCAAGATAGCAAGAGGAGAACGGAGAAGGGATTGTGGAGTGGCCATGCCCCCAGGGGGTGATTTCTCACTTTCTGTCTCTCTGTCTCTCTCTGTCTTTCTGGTGAGCGCATGGGCCCTACTGCAAAAATCTCTCCAAAAAACAAACAAAAAGAATGTAATTGTCTCACATTCTCTTATACCATTTAACAACATCCACGGCAAAAATAGATACACTAGTAATAAAAGAAAGACTCTAATGATCTAATGGAATAATAATTTCTCAGAAAGTGAAATCAAGTCAAAAATATTTTCCCAACAAGCTTACGTGATTACTTCTACTTTTGCAACCATGACCCATATTGGCATAAGTAATTGATTCCTCTACAAACTTAGCATTTAAAAATAATTAAAATATGGTAATATTACTTTCCTCTGGTTGTAGGTGTTTACCATCTGTGTATTTATTGTTGTGCCTGAAATTTCTTCATTTTAAGCTCATAAGAGGGCCAGACAGTGGTTAAGGCAGCTGAATCTCAAACCTATGTAGGTTGAGTCCTAGACCCGGCAACATGAAAAACACATTGGTTGCATGTTCCTAAGTGCCCAAAATTCTAAAAGGAGGGAATGATGGAGAAGAAGGGATTGCGGAATGACATCCCTCATTGGGAGTGCTTTCTCACTTTTTCTTTCTTTCTCTCTCTCTGTACACGAGCCCTCTGACAAATTTAGAAAACAAAAACCAAAAAATCCTCAAACTCGTAATATATCTTTGTAACCCATATCGACATCTGAATAGCATGGTTCCTAATATATCATGCTATGTAGGACTATTCTAATATCACAACTTAACAATGAAATTCCTTGCAAGCACATAATACCAAGACTTACTTTTATGTCTCTCATTTTTCTCTATTTTACATTTTCTTCACATTGGTATATTTCCCCAAATGATATTCATTGGAAGATCCATAAATAAAAAATTTGATCAAATACTTGCAATTCAAATATTATACCTAGTTCCTCAAATATTGGAAAGTATTATATTCTGTTCTAGATATTTCTTGTTATTTTTAACCTAAAAGACATTTTAGTTCACTGTGTTACTAGTAACAGATTGTGTCTGGATGGTTGGTAAAACTAGAGATTATTTAGTTTATGGTTTTAGGGGGCTACATTGGTTGAGAGTATCTGTGTTGGAAAATAGGAACAGAACAGCACATGGCAAGAGCTTGAGCAGAGGATGTGTCTTATCTCATTACCTCTCCTTATAAACTTACCAGAAGCTTCTCTCAAAGACCCCACCTCTTAACCCCACAGTCAGATTAAGCTTCCTTTTTATATTTTCACAATAATCCAAATTCCAGCACACAAACTTTTGGGGGACATATTCAAACCATACTGGATTATCTACCAAAACACTTCTATCATGCTTAGAAAATAGCAGGAACACACAGACATATAAAGTAGTGAATGAATGACTATATGTAAATTCTAAAAAATGCTTTATATATCTAAATAAAACCTCTTTATCATCCTAGGACTACCACAACATAGCAAGTTAAGGGTAAATCCAATTTTTTTTTTGAATGCACTAAAGAAAACAGTTCTTAAAATCTGTAGCAAATCTTGTTAAAAGGTAAACAGCCACATTTGAAATATTTTCAAAACATAGAGAAAAAAATTGCACTGGATCTCCTTAAAACATGACACAAGTGACCAGCAGGTAGCATAATGGCTATGTCGCTGGACTCCCATGTAGTTGACTGCAGTTCGAGTCCCAGACCCAGTGGCTTAAAGTCATACCGGGCACGTGTGCGTACGTGCCCAAGATCCCGAGAGGAGAATGGAGGAGAAGGGATTGTGGCGTGGCCATCCCCCCAGGGGGTGATTTCTCGCTTTCTATCGCTCTGTCTCTCTCTGTCTTTCTGGCAAGCGCACGTGCCCTATAGCGCAAACCTCTCAAAAATTTTTTTTTTTAAAATGACACAAGTATGTTATTTTTCTACTGTCGTTCATACCATCTTTCCTTTATCCTTTCTTTTACTTTCCTGCATCTTTGTTTTCTGCTCACTTTAGATGGCATACCATCTGAAAGTCCTCATTAAGGCCTTCCTGATCCATTTTTTCCTCCATGTTTAGAATAATTGCAGGTGCCCAGACTTTAAAATGGATCCATGGCAAACTGAGCTCATCAAACTCTTCACACTATTCTACTAGAGCACAAGAAATCTAACTGCCAATTAACCTAAATACAAACCAATAAATCAGCCATCAACTAGTACATTAGTCTGTTGGGGCTGCCATTATAAAATACCATAGATGGAGTGCCATAAACAATAGAAACTTATTTTATCACAGTGCTGGGGCCTAGTTCTTGATGAGGGCTCTCCTCCGGGTTTGCAGATGTTCACCTGCTCACTGCATCATGCGGTGGAGAAAGAATGAGACCAAAAAAACAACCTCTCTTCTGTCTCTTTTTATAAGGACACTAATCTTGATGAACCAAGGCCCCATCCTTACGGCCTAATTTAAGCAAAATTATTTCTTTAATTAAGTTAATATCAATACAAACACAGCCATACTGGAGTTTGGACTTCAAGATCAGAATTGGGGGACATATTTCAATCCATAGCAATTAGGAAGGAAAGTATCAGGAAACTAGATACTGTTCAGGAGCATGTGTATTATAATATTCTTGGTATTTTCCCTCATGTCCTCTAATCTTAGAAGATATGTTACTTCAACATCATCAGTACATCTGGCCCTGCTCTCAAATGCTAGAGCCAAATTTCCTCCTTAATTAGGAGGAAAGAGCAAAGAAAGATGTGAAGAGTTTGAGTTAAGGGCAGAGTTGAGGGGATAGCTCACAGAAGGAACATTCCCCACTTCTGACACCAAATCTGTTTAGTGGATTCCCAAAACCATCTTCAGGTTCAATAATTCTCAAAAAAGTCTCAATGAACTCACTAAAAACTGTTATGCTTATGATTACTTTTTATTATAGGGAAAAAAATCAATTAGCATCAGCAAAGGTAATAATAGGATAGAAAATAGAAAGGTATCTGACAGAATTGCTGTTGGGCTCTCCCCATGGGGTCATGAATACATTACTCTCCCAGTATTTATATGACAATACATACGCAGAGTACTGCCAACTACAAAAGTTCACAGGTGACATGGTATTCAAGAGTGCTTCTTGTGGTTCCAGTATGTAGACATGAGGGACAGCTCATATAGTTGAGTTCAGTCTCCAGACAAACGGATATCGTGTGATCCAATGTCCCCATCCTAATTCACAGTCTTTCCAACAGGAATATCCCCCACCCTAAGACTATACAGGTAGAACCAACCCCCTCCCTTAACTACAGTGTTAGAGTGGCCTGAGGCCCCCAGGCATATAAAGACACTAGAAATTACCATTGAGAAGGTACAAAGGCCAGACCGTTTTAGGGTAAGCTTAAATGTGTTACTAAACAGGTAACATGAAAAACAATGCAAGAGATGCTACTGCCTTCAGAGGTGAGTCTAAGTTCCTCAGCAGGCTACAGAAACTTTCTCTCCCCTACCTTCTATATATAAACCTCAGGACTTGGTTTCTATCTCCTCCAACTCCTTCTCTCATAGCAGTCAAACTTTCAACTCTAGCAATTGCAAATTTCTTGTTGTTTTTATAATCATAAAACTGCTAAAAACTTTTTTCATTTGGTTGGTTTTTGTTTAGAAAGTGGTGGGTTTGTGTGTGTGTGTGTTTTTTTTTTTTTCTGCTTTATTTTAAATGGAACATTCTTAGGTTCTCAAATTAGGCATCATTTTCTGCAAAAAGCCTTCCAGTAGCCCAGGAAAAGCTGCATACTTCTCCCATAGCATACTATATATACTTGGATCATAACACAACACAATCAGAATTTTGTCTTCATAGCAGATTCCAACTAGCATGTATGATGCTCAAGAATAGGGTCCAGACTACCTTACGACTAAGTATCCATCTTTTACTACTTTTCCATGTTTTTCTTCTCTCATAGGTCAATTCTTCTAGACGTTAGGTGTTTTCCTGTTCCTTCACTGTCTCCTCCCCATCTCTGTTGAGTCTAGCACCCTATCCTGCTAAGCTAATCTCTGTTGAAAGGGCTCTTTCCTGTTCTATCTGAACTTACTCAAGCTTTCTGATCTGATTTTTCCTACCCACAAAGTCTTGGATATAACTATTTAAGTTAAATATTACAGTTATATCAAGGGGTATTAAGCCAAATGGATCAAGGTGACTAATTTCCAAACGACATAATATCAGAATTATTTCCAGAGTATATATAAAAATGATGAGATTGAGAAGAATAGGATAATTAAAGATGAGGGAGAATCTCACCTACCAACTAATCAATCTTTTCATTTTCATAATGTATCTCCCCGAGTTATGCTCTTGGTCACAATTCTAGTTTGTTCCCTGTTCCAGACAAGACATACAAAACTAAACTAAGCCTGACAGAGGAAGAGGGTATTACTTATATTCCTTCACTACTTTGGATAATTACTTGAATTTATTTTTTGTTTGTTTTTGAGAGAGATTTTGCTATAGAGTGTATGCATTCACTGGAGTGATAGAGACAAAAAATGAAATATTGTCGTCCCCCCCCCCCCCCGGGGGGGGATGGTCATACCACAATCCCCTCCTCCATTCTCCTCTCAGGATTTTGGACATGCATGCAAATGCACCCAGCATGAGCTTTAAGCCACTGGGTCCAGGACTCAAATTGCAGTCGACTACCTGGAAGTCCAATGACATGACCATTATGCCATCTGCTGGTCCCTTGCAGGTCCCTGAGGGGGGGCTACTACTTTTTCTTTAAAGTAGTACCCTGTCTGTTGAGCTGTCCATAGTATCTTTCCTGTTGCTTTCTTACACTTTGTTACACATAATGGCATTATGATTATGGGTAATCATATTGCAATAGTAGCCATATTCCATAGCAGCTAGTAGTTACACTGTTGGGTACTGACTGTGATCATTCCTCTTAAAAGCTATTAAAGGGTTTTGCCAAGACCCAAATCCACAATCTGGGGCTTATTAGCACCTCTTAACTTCTGAGTAAAGCAAGCCTATGTATATTAATCTACACAACGAGTAAGATAAATAGACAGTCTGCTATAAAGAAATGGAAACATATAATAAATACTTTGCTTCTATAATCTGTCTTCACAATGATATTTTCTCTGAAGCAAAAATCACTCAATTATATATACTGCAAAATGAGTTGTTCCCAAAAAAGTAGACAATAAATATTATCAAAGAAAGCAACACAATACTGCTGTCTCTAACTTAACTGTAGCTTAGCTGTGAGACCTTCAGCAGGTCAGATACCTGCTACCTTACCTATACCAAATCAATCAATTTAAATTTAGTGAACAGAAATAAGTGAAAATGTGGCATAATTTTTCATTCATTACTTAAACTAAAACAAAGTATTTGACTTAAATGAGCTTATAACCTAGTTAGCTAAATTTAGTACCCCAAGAGATTTAATAAACATTCAATAGTTAAAAAAAAAATTTGTTACCTTGGATTAATGGGTGACTGGATAATATTCTAGATTAAAAAAGATTCCCTTCCTTCTTAAATAGGATATGTGTGTGTGTGTGTGTGTGTGTGTGTTACATATACATAAAAGAAACCATTTACAGTGCTGGACATTGTTAAATTACACACTCAATTAAATTACTCAATTAAACTTCATTACTGTATAAATGGAAATGATGTTTATACAGTAATGCACATGGTCTGAACAACTCAGTTTATTCCTGTAGGACTGTATACAGTGCAACTCTTCCAAACACTACCTGTTGAATCACATGACCTGATACATATTACTTACAGGGTTGTCGGAAAAGTCATGACATATTTTTGCACGGAAAAATACATTATGACTTTTCTGACAACCCAATAGTGTATATATAGTAGGTCTTATTGCATTTCTCAGGGCTAAGCTCCCCTCTTCAGAACCACATGCTGAGATACAGCTGGCCATTTGTACTCTCTCTCCTTGTCCCCCATCCCATTCTAATCTGGAGAACTATATTACTTTCTGTCACCCGGTTGCTAGGTCCCCTCTTCTCAGCTGCCACTTCTAGTGCTCACAGCCTATGGTTGCTTCTGTCCCCCTTTGCCAGCCTCCATCTAGCCATTTACAGCTGCTATCCTGCCATCCAACCATCCTTTCTGTCTCTCCATCATGTGGCTCTTCTGTTTCCTGCTCAGATGCCAAACAAAAGAGAGCTACTTTACAAGTACAATCAGTCAATCAACTAATTAAAAAGGAAAAACAGAAAACAAACAAAAAAAACAGAAAAACAACTCAAGTCTGGGTGACCTTTGACTTTTCTGAACTGTTTTTATCACAATCTGACACCAAAAGGTTCATACATTGTTTGAAAAAAAAAAAAAAGGTCATGGTTTATGAACAAGTTGGGGTTACTGCAGATACTCGGCCTAGAGACAACCAACCATTTTTACAGTTATAATATGTTTTAAGGTTAAAAAAAGCTACAAAAGGCCCAGTCATGGTGGTGCAGTGATAGTGCGCCGATCTGCAACACTGGAAGCCATATGGAAGATCAGGTTTCGATTCCCAGGTCAACTTGTACTTGCTGAGCAAGCATGTGTGCCCATGACCCCAGCTGGCTGGAAAGGCTGGGACTGCAGCATGAGACCCCACTGAGAGTACTTGCCATTTTTGTTCTTGCTCACTCTCTCATGAAAGAAATAAATATCCTTTAAAAAAAAGTAACAAGGGAACCAGCAGTTAGCGTAATGGCTATGTCGCTGGACTCCCACGTAGTCGACCGCGGTTCGCGTCTCACGCCGGGCGCGTGTGCGTGCGTGCCCAAGATCCCGAGAGGAGAATGGAGGAGAAGGGATTGTGGCGTGACCACCCCCCCTGGGGGGTGATTTCTCACTTTCTGTCTCTCTGTCTCTGTCTGTCTGGCGAGCGCACGCGCCCTATAGCGAAAAACCTCTCAAAAAAAAAAAAAAGAAAGAAAAAAAAAAGTAACAAAAGACAATGTCCACTTTCTTAATCCTTAAAAAAAAAATCCACCAAATAAATCTTCAAAATGTTTATTAAAATCATATGTTAAAGTAAATTAATAGGACTCCAAAGTAGATATGTCAATGGACAAAAAGCACATGAAAAGGTGTTTAATATCACCAATTACCAGGGAAATGAAAATCAAAACCACTGTGAGTTCCAACTTTAAATACATTAGGATGGCTATTGTCAGAAACACAGAAAATGTGCTTGGCAGCGATGTGGAAAAACATTGGTGAGGATGTGTAAAAACTGGAACCCCACTGCTGGTGGGAACGTAAAATGGAATAGCTGCTGTGAAAAACCGTATGGCAAATCCTCAAAAATACTAAATACAGAATCACCATATGATCGAATAATTTCACTTCTGTGTATATATCCAAAGGAAACGAAAGCAAGAACTTAAACAGATATCTGTGCAGTCATGTTCACAGCAGCATTACGCACAGTAACAAAAACAGCGGAAGGAAGCCAAGCGTCCTCGGATAAATGGACGGATAAACAAAATGTAGTACGTGTTGATGCCTACCATGGGTTATCCTATTCAGCCTTAGGAAGGTAATACACTGTGACACATGCTGTAACATGGTGACATATGTATTGGCTGTTGAAAAAGTCACAAGGCATTTTTGCACAGAGAAATTCTGACCACCCAACGGATACCACATAAGAAAAATAAACACAAGAGGACACATATTCTATGGTTGAACTTATATGAAGTACACAGAATAATCAAATCAATAGAGACAAAGTGGTGGTTATCAGAAACTGAAAGCAGTGGAGAATGGAGAGTCTATGTTTAGTGGGTAGAGTTTCAGATGGAGAAAGTGAAGAGTTCTGCAGATACATGGTAGTGATCATTGTGCAAAAATGCTAATACACTTAATGATACTGAATTGTACACTTAAAATGGTTAAAATTATAAACTTAGGCATATCCTGCTGCAGTTTTTTAAAAAAAGGATGAAAGATAAAGTTGACATAGGACAGAGAAATACATGCACTTAGTTATCAATGACTACCATGTAAATCCAACCTAACTCTCAACACAACTTATATTGAACTGAGTAAATGGTGCTTTTTTTATTTTATTATTATTATTTTTTTTTTAGAGTTCAATGAAAAACATGGACATATCTCTACACAACTGGTGTAGAACACCAGATTCTCCTCACAGAGGTCTATCTGGGAAAGATGACAATATTGGCTGTCACTAAACAAGATCAGGGCTGGCTTGTAGCCTACTGAGTAAGGTAGCTGAATCCCACACTGCCAACCACTGCTGGAATCCCAGCCCCAGTGGCTTGAGAAATGTGTGCATGTGCCCCAAACCCTGACAGGATAGAAAAATGGAAGAGAAAGGATTGCAGCATGACCATGCCTCATGGGGTTAGAGGTGAGGGGTCTTTCTCCCTCTCCCCCTTTCTGATTTTCTGGCAAGTCCACATGCCCTCTGGCAAAAATTCATTCATTCATTCATTCATTCACTCATTCACATATCAAATCTTTGAATAAATATTAATTCCCTTAACAGAAAGGTTGAGCTTGACCACATTATCAAAAATAGCATTCTTGGATCCAGCAGGCAGTATAGCAGTTAAGGTGCGGACTCCCACATGGCCAACCAAGGTTCAAGTTCTAGACCTGGCGGTTGAAAATCACACCAGGCAAGTGTGTATGCATGCCCCAAATCCTGAAAGGAGACTGGAGGAAAAGGGATTGCAGTGAGGTCATTCCCCAGGGGAGGAGGTGGTTTCTCAACTTTCCTTCTCTATGTCTCCCTCTGGCAAGCATGTGCACTCTATAGCAAAAACTGAGGTGAAAAAATACAATTCTCTATCATTCTTTCTCCCCTTAATCTGTTTTATTTTCTTCAGAGCTCTTGTCACTACTTGTAATATGTTTACTTGTTAAGTGCCCTTCTCCACATACTAGAATGTAAATTCCAGGAGCACCTAGAATCATACCTGACACAATAAAGGTGGCCAGTCAATATAAGAAGTCTTCAAAAAGCTTATGGAAAATGGTTATGAAAAAACTATGCACAGGGGGAACCAGCAGTTAGCATAATGGCTATGTCGCTGGACTCCCACGTAGTCGACTGCCGATTCATGTCCCGGACCCAGTGGCTTAAAACTGACGCCGGACGTGTGTGCGTGCATGCCCAAGATCCCGAGAGGAGAATGGAGGAGAAGGGATTGCGGCGTGACCATCCCCCCTGGAGGGTGATTTCTCACTTTCTGTCTCTACGTCTCTCTGTCTGTCTGGTGAGCGCACGTACCCTATAGCGAAAACCTCTCAAAAAAAAAAAAAAAAAACTATGCATAGATTTCAATTTTTTGCATTAAAATAAACTCATGCTTTAATTTCATTTTTCCATAACTTTTGTTTTATTATTATTATTATTTTGGAGAGATTTTCGCTACAGGGCACATGCACTTGCCAGACAGACAGAGAGAGACAGAGAGACAGAGACAGAAAGCGAGAAATCACCCCCCAGGGGGGATGGCCACGCCGCAATCCCTTCTCCTCCATTCTTCTCTCGGAATCTTGGGCACGCACGCACACGCGCCCGGTGTGAGTTTTAAGCCACGTGGTCCGGGATGCGAACCGCAGTAGACTACATGGGAGTTCAGAGACATAGCCATTATGCTAACTGCTGGTCCCGGTTTTCCATAACTTTGAAATTCCCTCATATTTGCTAAATACACGAATAGACGGATGCTCACGACTTCATAGAGCCCATATCCCTCTTGGTCATGGTACTATTCTTCTGTTTACAACTCTTGCAGCAGCCACAGTCTCAAGGCCATCCAAGGCACTTGGAGCCCTGAAGTGTAGAATTCACTGGTTAAGTGGAAGAAACACCTAGTTTAAAGACTACAAAGTGCTGGTACTGACACTGACACAGATGTAAACTAAACATGTCAAAACCTGCTTTCGCATTCAGTTTCTATGTATCTTAAATGCATACGGTGTATCTGTCCCTCCACTGAGGGGTAAAGAATAAGGATAAAGAATAGAACTCTGATTTTAAGAAAAACATATCTGGTACCAGCAGTTGGCATAATGGCTATGTCGCTAGACTCCCATGTACTCCACTGCGGTTCGAGTCCCAGACTCAGTGGCTTAAACTCAACACGGGCGCCTGTGTGTGCGCACAAGATCTTGAGAAGAAAATGGAGCAGATGGGATTGCCAGCGTGGCCATCTCCCTGGGGGTGGGTGGGGGTGATTTCTCGCTTTCTGTCTCTCTGTCTCTCTATCTCTTTCTGGAGACCCCACGCACCCTATACCAAAAACCTCTCAATAAAAAAACAAAAAAGACAAACAGACATCATGCGCCTCATAGCAAACATCTACCTCATTGTACCTATTGTGCTAACCATTACAAGACACTTGCAAATGGAAACCATAGATCTTCCCTCTACAACTAGTATTGAGGATTTGGGAGAAATAGACCAATGTAGCAATATTGCTTGTCATTAAATATAGCCAAAGAGTATCCAGTTCCTTGGCAGACAACCATCCTAGAGCACTAGGAAAACATGTTAAAGACCCGAATGCAGAACAGAGATAACTACTCGCAAACATCAACGTCAGAAGTACTCAAGAATTCATTATCGTATCCCAGGGAAACGTCCCACAAGCGCGCGTGCATGTTTCAAGTTTGAGAACATTTGATAACTGTACTTGAATCTGCCCGGAGTGAATGACTTCTGGCAAAGCCCAGGCAGTTGACAACATTTTGGGTAGGAAAACAAAAATCTTTAACCACAGAACCGCAATATTTCTCCTCCCAAGAATGCGGAGTACGGCCCATTACTCCGAGATCTCTAGGGACTCCCAGAATCCCGCCTGCCCGTATCCAAGTCGAGTCATCCAGGGAACACACGTGTCCCTGTCGCCTGGGGAGTAGAAATGTCAGCTACGCCCTATCAGTGGGGTCCTGGACAACGACCGGATGCGTCTGCAAGGAAAGAAGCGGAGTTCCTGACAGCCTGGACCCCGGGACCAGCGACCTCCGCCGGAGACTCACCCAAGCCAACCCCTCCCTGGATTTCGCCCAGGGCAGACCCCGGAGCTCGAGCCCCGCCAACGCGGCCCCTACCTGAGCTCTGCCCCCAGCTGCAGGGCTGAGGGGGGAGGCGGGAGGAGGCGTGGCCTTCCAGCTCGCCAGCCGAACTCCCTCGTGCGGTTGTTATGACTTTCCCTCTCGGGATCCGCGCCCCGACCAAGTTCGAGTTGCACTTCCGGGGTCTGCAGGAGACGGAGACGTCTTGACGCTCGCGACGGCGACAACCCGGAAATGGGCGGGGCGTGGCCGGCGGGTGGGGCCTGCGGCGCCTGCGGGCTGGGAGGGAGAGGCTAGTGGTGGTTTAGGGTCGTCCTGCGCAACCGGGGGTCTGCTCGCCTGCCTTCCGAGGGCTGCCTGGGTAGCCAGTCTGAGAGGACAGGGGCCCCGCGGAACCTCATTCTCCAGCCCGAGTGTTAAAGCCGTTCTGGGGGTGCTTACAGCGAATTCCCAGTCTCCCCGCTCGGGGTCTACTCGGATTTACCTGGCCCATTCCACTCCAGAAAAGTGGGGAGGTCTAGATTTGGAAGATCCAGTTTACTTCTAAATTATGACCTATGAAAAGTAGGAACTCAGTGCTGACATCCTGATGACAGTTGAAAGTTTTCTCGTTACCATACTTGACTCGAATAGGAATCTTATGGGTGTTAAATGGTCCGTTTTCCCCAGAAATAGATTGAAAGGCACCTGTCTAAAATGTAGATCCGGAATGAGCAATGGGGCAACTGATGGTTAACTCCCAGAGGGTACGCTCAGAGCGTTTATTCCGCCACCATTGAAGTGATGAGTGAGGCTAAGCCAGGTGCTGAGGACACAGGCTGGGCAGAGTCCTCTCCTGTGCCAAGGGGAAGGACAGGTTAGCTGACAGCTCGGCATGTATCATGTTCTTCAGAGGGGAGAGTCCAAGCTAAAGTATGCTCCACTCCTACGCTACACTGTTTTGTTGTTGTTGTTGTTTGTTTTTTGGAGAGGTTTTTGCTATAGGGCCGTGAGCTCACCAGAAAGACAGAGACAGAGAGACAGAAAGCGAGAAATCACCCCCCAGAGGGAATGGCCTCACCGCAATCCCTTCTCCTCCATTCTCCTCTCAGGTCTTGGGTACACCCGTACAAGTGCCCACCGTGAGTTTTAAGCCACCGGTCCAGGACTGGAACCTCTGTGGACTATGTGGGAGTCCAGCGACATAGCCATTACGCTAACTGCTGGTCCCACACTACATTGTTTAATCTGGTTTCTTTGGTTTTCTTCCTAATGAAGGGCAGTATCATTCATTCCTTCATTCACTTATACATGTAACCTGCCCCACTAAAACGTAAACTCATCCACGGCATTTTGCCACCTAACATATCAACTATACCTCAGTGCCTGTTACAAAGCAGACAATAAATAGTTGTTGAATAAACGATGATCACAGTGGTAAACACTAAGTTGGAGAAATTTGGAACAGGAGGCCTAGATGACAAGCGGGCAAGGTGTAAAGGAATGTTCTTGTGGGAGGGGCAGTATGGAAGAATCCTTTGGTGTTATATAGGAATGAATGGGTGGATGGAGCCGGGGTATTGCCAGACTGTTAGGACTTCATAGAGCTCCAGTGGTTTGCAGGATAGGACTTGACATTACAAAAGGCTTCAGGAAGGCAAGCACCAGATTTTGAGAAGCTTGATATGCCTGATAGGCCGTGTGAGTAATCTGAACGCTGTCCTGCAACCAGGAAAACTGAAGGATTTGTAAGCAGCGGAATGAAAAGAAACATTTTGATTTTCATAGACTCTGGCAACAGTGACCAAGTTTATTAAAAATATAAGGTTCCCCCAAACTCATAGTCTCAGTCCAATCATGAGGAAAACATCAGAAAAACACCTGACCAGCACTCCTCCAAACCATCAAGGTCATGAAAAAACAACGAAAATCTGAAAAACTGTCAGAGCCAAGAGGAGCCTAAAGACCCCTGACTAAAACAGAAAAAAAAAGAAGAAAGAAAGAAAAGTGGGAACACCAGTGAAATCTGAATAGAAAGTGTAAAGTTTAGTTAATACTAACAGATCAATGTTGATACAAAACTTGGAAGTAAGGTCCTAAAATGGGTGACACAGCCTCTCAGTATTATACAGAATGGAGGCCCACTCGAGGATTAGAGATTATATTTACCATTGAAAAAAATATGGATATTTCAAACAATAATTTACAGCTAGACTCCCATGGGAATGCATGAATTTTAAGATTATTCTAATCCAAATTTAATTTATTCTAATCCAAATTTTCTAATCCAAAATGTTATAAAGCAGAGAAAAGCCATCCCTATTGTACCCTGTTCTGAATTTCTGACCCTCAGAAACAATTGGCAGTTAATGTCATTTTAAGCTGATAAGTTTAGGAGTCAGTCGTTATTCATCAAAAAAAAAAAATGTATACCCTGTATATTAACTCCCAGTGACAAAATATTCTTTAAGACCAAACTTGCCTAGAATGTTAAACTCAAGAATGAGTTAGGAGCTTATGTGCTAAGACATTCTGAGCCCCTTTCTCCTTTTGCCCTACCTTAAGTGATAGCTATCGGCCTCAGTGAGCCACACAAATATCTCCTCCAAATCTGTGAGGCAAAAGGAAGGAAAGCAATCAAATGGTTGTGTGGGGTTAGGTGATTGGCTAGAATACAGCAGCCCATCTGCAGCTTGGCATCATTACACCCATGACTACGTGTACGTAGTGCAAGATTGTCCCTCGTTCAACAGCAGTCATCTCAGCCACACCAGCTAGTCTGTTTGTTTATCGTTTTAATTTATACATCTCCAGGGAAGCCAGAAACTCCAGTCTCTCTCCTCACCCCTCTTCTCTTGCACATCAAGATCTGACTAAAATAAAGGAAAATGGAAGGGGATTTGTCCCCTCCTGGCTAACAGCTGGTCTGTCTTTGATCACTGCGGTGATCAAAGAAATACTATTATACCATATTTGGCATTTCTTCCTCCTATTCCAGACCACCTCCTTGGGCAGCTATCTTCCTACCAATCCATTCCCACCCTTCACATCAAATCATCTCAGACACACACAGCAGACACATACAAATGTACGATCCAAACTACAAGTTGTTATTTATTTTGGAGAGGTTTTTGCTATAGGGCATGTGCGCTTGCCAGAAAGACAGAGAGACGGAAAGCGAGAAATCACCCCCAGGGGGATGGTCACCCGCAATCCCTTCTCTTCCATTCTCCTCTCGGGATCTTGAGCATGCATGAGCACACGCCCAGCATGAGTTTAAGCCACCAGGTCCGGTACTCGAACCACAGTCGACTACATGGGAGTCCAACGACACAGCCATTACACCAACTGCTGGTCCCATAAGTTGTTATTTAAGTTCAAGATAAAATTAAAACCCACTTACCATGACTAGAAATGAACTCCAACATTCGGCAGCTCAGATAAACTCATTAAAAAAAACAAGTGACTGAGACCAGCAGATGGTGTAATGGTTACATCACCGGACTCTCACATAGTCAATCGTGGTTCAAGTCCTGGACTCAGGAGCTTAAAACTCATGCCGAGTACATGCACATGCATGTCCAAAATCCTGAGAAGAGAATAGAGGAGAAGAGATTGTGGCATGACCATTCCCCCTATGGGGTGATTACTCACTTTCTTTCTCTGTGTCTCGCTCTGTCTCTTCAGCAAGCACACAAGCCCTATAGCAAAATCTCTCTCTAAAAATCATTTAAATAAATACATAAAACATATGACTAGATATCAAGGCAAATCTCTGCCCACATTTACCAACGAGGTTAGGGTAAGGTCTGAGTTGACTTCAACTTGGAGAATCACTTGACATTCTTGCCCTTGCCCACGCCAAGTAATACATGTGATATGTGACATAGTAATTACCAACTTTTAGATTCAGTTTATAAAATAATCACAAAAATCAAGCCATTTCTCTCTCTCTCTCTCTCTCTCTCTCTCTCTCTCTCTTAAAAACTTTTTGCCATAGAGCATGTGGATTTGCCGAAGAGAGATAAAGAGAAATAGTGAGAGGGAAAGTGAGAAATGACATTCCAGGGGGGATGGCCATGCCACAGTCCTTCTCCAGTCTCTTCCTAGGATTTGGGCCCACATGCACATGGTGCCTGGCATGATTTTCAAGCCACTGTTTCCAATACTCAAACTGCAGTCGGCCATGCCACATGCTGGCCCCTCAAACCGTTTCTAATGGCCCCTCTACCAAAACTATTATTATTTGAAATAATAATAATGCTACCTTCAATTCTACTTTCCATTTTGTACTTAGAATTTTTGTCATGAAAAAGATAAACTATTGATGTTCAAATATACTGTAAGAGAGTTTCAAATAAGAAAAAAGTAGTATAGCCTCTAGTTTGTGGTGGGGACAATTCATAGATTTATTTACCTAGAGTTGCATAAACTGTGAGCTTTGAGGGCACAGTTTCCAAAGCATGTTTCATTATTGACACCAACTACAAGTTTGGGAAATGCCAAAAGTACACTCAGGTTTGACAATGTGCTACACTCTCACAGAACTCACTGAAAGTGGTTTTACTCACAGTAACAGTTTTATTACAGAGCAAGGACAGATGTTAATAACAGCCAAAGGAAGCAGTTCAGAAGGATACCAAACTCGGGAGCCAGCAGTTAGCGTAATGGTTATGTCGCTGGACTCCCACACAGTCGACCGCGGTTCGTGTCCTGGACCCGGTGGCTTAAAACTCATGCCGGGCGCGTGTGCGTGCGTGCCCAAGATCCTGAGAGGAGAATGGAGGAGAAAGGGATTGCGGCATGACCATCCCCCCGGGGGGGGTGATTTCTCGTTTTCTGTCTCTAATGTCTCTCTCTGTCTGGCGAGCGCATGCACCCTATAGTGAAAATCTCTCCAAAAAAAAAAAAAAAAAAGAAGGATACCAAACTCAGGGATTCTGTTGTCGTCTCCCAACTCAGGAAGTCAGGACATGTTCCCCTCCCAGCACAATAACACACATCGGGTAACGGGCAGCCAGGTACGTTCTTCAGAGCGTAAACATTCAGAATGCGATTGGGGCTCCATGACATAGGCATGATTGATTGATGGATTTCCCGTACGGTTGGTAGAGTCTCCAGGTCAGACGTTAGCACAGAACCCAAAGTCACCAGCCTGTCACACTCTCAGTATTTCTGGTGAGAGGAGCGCCTACTCTAAGATGGTGGGACATGGCCAGTCTCCATCCTACCCAAAGACACTTCTACCCAGGCTTACATCTTTATTTCCATTTTGTTTTCCTTTAAATTGTGCCAGAGGATGTGTGGATGGGGAGGGGTAAAAAAGCACCATGTAAGGAAAACGGTCACACCTTCCCCATTTCTCCCTTCTTTCAGTATTGGGCACGCATACACACATGCTTGATGTGTTTCTCAAGCCACCAGGTCTGGAATTCAAACTGTACAGTCAGCCATGTGGGATCGAGCTGCCTTAACCACCATGCCATGGGCTGGCCTAGGTAGTTCATTCTTACACACGTTTGAATGTGAGACCTCTGAGCTAGTTTAAATATCAAAACAAAGGAGAATTTGTATGCAGGTGTCTGGAAAACTGAACAAGCCTAATAAATCCCAAAGGTGACTGTGACCATCTTGCTTAGCCACACAACAGCATTTGACACTTACGTCTTCTTTGAAACTTAAAACACTGTCCTCATGTGACTTTTGTGAGCTCAGAGGGCTCTTTTGATTTTCCTTTGCTGGATTCTTTCTGAAATCTGAATGTTGGTGTGCCCCGATCACTTCCCTTCTTTTTCATGTGTCTTCACGCACAAGGTGACCCCTTCCATTCCCTTCACAGTCATTTGTATGGCATCCCTATGCTGGTGGCTTCCAAATGCTCATATCCAGCTGTTTCCAAGATAAGTGAATAAGTGAAATGACCTTCTAAGCGCCAAGAAGCCAAGAAGAGAGACTAAGAAATGAGGCAGCAAATACAGTTTGCCAGTTAATAGTTTGTCAGGGGACCTGACCGACAGAAGCAAAGTCTTGGGTGACTGGAATATGAGTAGATCTCCACAATATTCACCCTCAATGTACATGCTTGCACAGTTTTTAAGAGAAGGGGCAGAAAGGGACGTACATGCAGGAGGCATTTGAGGAATGCACACAGCAGTTTGGGGTGTCAACACCATATCTGAACTTGATCAGAGACCCACCACTTCTGAGCTAAGGATAATAGCATGTTTACTGCAACAACTGAGATTGCATTCCCGTCTTAGGAGCTTGGAGACCACAGAGCTCAGATCTGTCAGGATGGCATATTAGCTTTAAGATGGAACCACTCTGGTCCTGGCACATTAGCCCTGGCATTTTTTAGTCTTATGCTCACCCCTCTAGCTTCTTATTCAACATGTTTACCAGAATACTTAACAGAGATTTCAAACTCTTTATTTCTACTTCCAAAAGCTACTCCTGGCATATACGTTGTCTTCTCAGTAAACAGTACATTGGTTGTTATGGTTGTTCAGGTTCTTTGATTTTTTTTTTTTTCAGTCACATTCTACATCCTCCACACCTAATTCCTCCATAAAATCTGTTGGCTCTCTCTCCTGAAGGTATCCTAAATCTAACCAGCCCTCACCATCACTATTGCTACCACTCTAATCGAGACTGGATGCTGTAATCACCTCTTAATAGTTATCTCTGGGGACCAACAGTTAGCGTAATGGCTATGTCACGGGACTCCCACGTAGTCGACCATGGTTCACATCCCGGACACGGTGGCTTAAAATTCACGCTGGGCGCGTGTGCGTGCATGCCCAAGATCCCAAGAGAAGAATGAAGGAGAAGGGATTGCGGTGTGGCCATCCTCCCTTGGGGGTGATTTCTCACTTTCTATCTCTCTGTCTTTCTCTGTCTGTCTGGGGAGCACACGTGCCCTAAAGCAAGAAAAACCTCTTCAAAAAAAAAAAAATAGTTATCTCTGATTGGCTGCTACAGGAATTATTTTAAAATTCAAATGAAACTTGTTATTTTCATGCTCATTGTTCCCTCCTTCCTATACCCCCTCTCCTGTGATATGTGTGCAGTCACAAGAGAGGGAGAGAGACAGCGAAAGGGAAAAAGCACACCCTCGCCCAGTGAGGCAGGATGATGCCATGATCCCTTCTCTATTTCTCTCCTGTCAGGATTTGGGGCACACATACATATTCCTGCTATGTTTTTCACGCCATCAGGGCTGGGATTCAAGCTATGAATGACCATGTGAAATTTGGCTCTCTTAATCACTAGGCTTTGGGCGCCAGCTAGTAAACATGACCATGAGTATTCATGTGCTAGGCCTGTCATAATAAAGCAGCTCAAACTAGGTGACCTCAACAGCAGAAAATCAGAGGTTGGACGTCCAAGATCGACTTTGTGGTAGTGCTGGTTCTTCCTGAGAACTGCAAGAGAAAATTTGTTCCATGCCTTTCTCCTAGGTTCTGGTGGGCTACTGGCAATCTTTGGTGTCCTTTGGCTTATAGATGCACCCCACAGGTTTCTGCCTTCATCTTCACATTGCACTGTCCCTTGTCTCTGTGTCCCAAATTTTCCTTTTTATAGGAATAACCCTCATATCACATTAGCTTTCCTCTCCCCTCAATGACCTCATTGGCTTGATGACCTTTGTGAGGGCCTTATTTCCAAATACTGCCACATTCTGAGGCACTCAGAGCTAGGAAGGGCTTCAGTGTATCTTTTTGGAGGGGCAAAATGCAACCCATAACATTAGGACAGAATTGTTTTGAAAAACAAAAAGAGACTCTAGTAGAAAGCAGAAACAAGTCAACTAGCAAAATGAGGTATATGAAAGAAACCACCAGAAGAGAAGCTGCATGGGAATCACGAGATGCTGGCTGAAGCATCATCCCATGTACCAGGGAATGGCAATACTCAAGTCACTATTACTGTAATAGATTTAGGTTGAATATCCAAAAATGTACGGCAGTGCCTAGTGACAGAAAACGCCAGCATTTGGGCATGTGCAACAAACAGGACCACAATCCAGGTTTACTGTAGCCTTTTTCCCACTCCTCAGCTGACCCCGAAGGACCTCAAAGTAATATAACAAGGGGAAGGAAAAAGTGGAGAAAGAAAACTACAACAGACCATGCCCCTTTCTTTCAGCCATATTTGTAGGTCAGTCCTAACAAGGTTGGAGTTTGGAAAATGGCAGTCCCAATGGTGAGTGCCACTGGGGGAACTCCCCAGTGATTTAGAGATGTCCAGTGCAGCATATAAAGAAACTGGAGCTTGAAATAATCACTTTCCTCTTCACAGCAAGAAAAAAGCTGAACTGAAAACTTACAACTCTGCTTAGACCCATCAGAGAACAGAGAACACAGAGCAGAGTGCAGCTCTCTAAGCTGGATAACTACATAGAGAGAATCACAGCTAACCAGGGGCAGAAGCCAGGAAATGGAGCCCATATCGGTAGAAATGTTTTAAGTTGGAATTGATGTTAATAAATTGCCAGAGGCTCGGTGTGAACTAACTTGAGAGTGAAATCTATTCTTCTGGGATGGGACTCTCATACCTTTGTGTTTCACCTCCAGGAACGCTACCAGGGTCTCACCATAAAGATGGGAAAACAAGCCAATAAAACACCAAACGAACACCTTTGGCAGTGGGGCAGAAAAGTAACTCTTTTGAAATATACTCAGAGCCCTCTGTTTTCCTTGACAAGGTGTGCCCTGAAGGGAAACTGTGTTACCACAGCCTAACAGATTGACATTTAACCAGAACCTAATCAAACTGGAGGAATGGAACTACTCAACTCCAGTACCCTCACCCAATCATCAAAATGGGGCGAGAGTGGAAAACTTGCAAGAGTAAAAGGGAAACATCAGTAAAGGGATGGAAATCCTAAGAAAGAATCAAAAAGAAATGCTAGAGATCAAACCACTCTATTAGACCTAGTCTCTGTGGCACAGCTAGCCATACGCAGGCCTGCAGGACTGGAAGCCACTTCCAACTGTGGTACAAGTCCATGGCCTACTCAGCCAGAAACGTGCTGAGCAGAAACGTGCATGTGTGCCCAGGATCCTGGTAGGGTGGAGGATAGGGTGGGTTTGGGGATGGTCACAGTATGACTGAACTGTGGGGTCTCTCTCTCTCTCTCTCTCTGTCTCATGCATACACATAGCCTATCATTAATTACAAACAAAATAAAAACCGAAAAATCACTGTTATAGAAATGATGAATGCCTTTGATGGGTTCATAAATAAGACTACACACAGCTAAGAGGAGAATCTATGCACTTGCAGAGACATCAACAGAGATTTTTTAAACTGAAATGCAAGGAGAAAAAAAAGAATGAAAACAGACAGAATATCCAAGAACTATACTACATTTATAAAAGGTGTGAAATATGCATAATGCCAATACCAGAAAGAGAAAAAGGAACAGAGAAGCTATGAAATAACAATGAACATTTTCCGAAATTAATGACAGGCACAAATCCACATTTCCAGGAAGTTCAGAGAAGTCCAAATAGAATAAATATCCAAACTCTGCACTTAAGTAAATCATATTCAAACTACAGAAAATCAAAGACAAAAAAAAAAAAAATTGAAAGGAGCCAGAAGGAAGAGTTAGTCATAGGAAACAAGAATGGGTCAAAGAGAGAAACCAGATCTTCTAGACCACTAGGACTTCTTACTCTCAATGAAACTGGGTTCATTGGAGGGCTTTTAATAGAGGAGAAATGTGATCTGATTTACATTTAAATTTTTTTAAAGTTTGCTTGTTTCTTCCATAAGAGATAGAAAGAGAAAAGGCAGGCATCCCAGCAGGGTGTCCACATCACACTGCACCGCCAGCCTCAGCCAGCATCGACGACCAGCATGCGCATGTGCCCGACATGTACAGGGAGGCCCTGGGACACAAACCTAGTACCTTCCCATGTGGCTCCAGCATTGCAGAGCATTGCGTTTTCACTGCACTCACTATCTACATTTATTGTATGCTGACTTTATTCCTGTGCCGTAAGTTTTTGTTTCTTCAGTTTCTTCTGGGCTATCTTTTTCTCCTGTGCGACTTCTTCAGGTTTAGGAACAATTTGGTCCTTTTCAGTGAAGATCATCTTGCTGTGGCAAGGGGAGCTCATGTGTAGGTTACTCCGCCCATGAGCTCTGTATGTAGACAGCACATTTTAGCTGCCTTGGTTACCTGAATGTGCTCAATGACCAGAGAATCTACATCTAACCCCTCAGGTTCAGTGTTACTCTCTGCATTTTTAAGCATGTGCAGCAAAAATTCAGCTCTCTTTTTTGGGCCACTGATCTTGTGTCCCGCCCTTCTGTTTAGCCTGGGCACATCTACCAACTCCACCATTGTAATGACAGAATGGCACACACGGCTTCTGTAAAGTGACATCCTTCAGATACTTGGTGGCTTTTCGGATATGCATTCCCTTGATGGCCTGGACTGTTTCACGAGTGTTCTTAAAGTGAACATGAAGATTTGAACCTCTTGGTTTGCATGATTTTGTGGGGTTCTCTGGATCAAGTGAATAGCAAACCATTTTCAAAGATCACCTCTGGCTGCTGCTGAGAAGAGGACCTAATATATATTATTTATATTCTATTAATAGAACTTAGTTCTTTTTAAAATTTTTTTTATTGCCAGAGGGCATGTGCACTCACCAGAGAAAAAACGAAGTGAGGAAGCATTCTCCATTTGGGTGTGATCACTCTGTAATTCTTTTCCCTCCATTCTTCCTGTCAGGGTTCTGGGCAGGCATGCCAATGTGCCTGGAGCGGAGTGTTTTTCCAGATTGAGGGGATGGGATTTGAAACAGTCTGCCATGTGGGATCTGGCTCCCTACGCACTACACTTAACCATCATGCTACAGGGCCAATCCCTCACCTCCCACTTTAATATCTTTTTTAGAGGCACAGTGCAATCTCAAACTCTACTCTGTAACATTTTTCTCTTAGCTCATTTGCTTATTAAGATTTGGCTGTTTGCGGTAGACTATCCCAATTAATGGCAGTTTAAACAATAAGTAAAAGTTGATTACTCAAAAATGAAGGTACTCCAAGTATACATTTATGATTCAACATCATCAATGAACTAAATTTCTCTTTTTTGTGTGGTTCTGTTACATCTATTATGTGCCATTCACATCTGGCCCAAGTGGCTGCTACAGCTCCAAAATATTCATATACCAGTCAAAAGGAAGAGGAAAATGATCTTTTGAAAATTTCCCAGGGATCAGGCAGCAGTGCAGTAGCAACACAACTGGATCCACGTGGGAAAGGTTCTAGGTTCACATCCCTGGACCTCCCGAAGGCTGCTGGCATACATGACATGCCTATGATCTGGGCTGGCTGAGACTGGGGATGGATTGTAGAATGAAGACTCCATTGGGGGGTGCCTTTCTCTTTCTCAAAAAAGATAAACAGAGAGAGAGAATTTCCCAGAAGTTGTTAACACCATTTTTCTTTATATTTTACTGGTTACTACTTCTATACAGTCATATATAGCTACCACCATGGTATTCAATGTGATCTTGATTCTGGGTGACCATGCTGTTCACTAAAAAGGAAAGGGGAATGGATGTTGATTGTCCAGCTAGCAGTCTTGCTTTGAACCTCAACACCCACATCATTTCCAGGAAGGTATTTTCCAGGCAGACTGCCTTCTCTCAGCATTTCAACATGGCTGAGAAATCACCCATACCATGCTAGCCTGCGGCAAGGTTCCAGCCATGCAGCATCCAAACCCAGGGTGCCCATTCTGGTTCAGTTGGCTGTCATGGACAGGGGCTTTCCTAGGTGATTTTCTAAGCACCACGGAAGTGCTTCAAAGATTTTAAAAGAGGGAACCAGCAGTTAGCATAATGACTATGTTGCTGGACTCCCACGTAGTCGACTGCGGTTCGTGTCTCAGACCCGGTAGCTTAAAACTCACACCAGGCCGCATGTACGTGGGATCCCGAGAGGAGAATGGAGGAGAAGGGATTGCGGCGTGACCATTCCCTCTGGGGGGTGATTTCTCGCTTTCTGTCTCTATGTCTCTCTCTGTCTGTCTGGAGAGCACACGCACCCTATAGCAAAAACCTCTCCAAAAAAAAAAATAATAATAAGATTTTAAAAGAAAGTGGATTTATGCTGTCCAAATAACCTTCTTACTTTATATCTGTATTTTATTTGGGGTTTCTTGGAGTAAGATTCACTTGAAGAAAGCATTACTCTTCTCTTACTCTGAAGACTTTCTGGCACCACATCACCAGATACCTGCGAGAGAAAAAGCTTCTCTAGCTTTCTTTCTGTATTTGGGCTTCAAAATAACCAAAACAGCTTGTAAATGTTATTAGCTAAGGTAAAATATTGTGAACCTGTGTAATCCGTAGCTGTACCAGTGCTTAAAGGACAGAACCAAATCCAATATAAAATACAACAAATTTGGTTGTGTTGTTACTTTCTCTTTTTTTGTAAGAGGGATTTTTTTTCCTTACTGTCTGTGTGTGTGTGTGTGTGTGTGTGTGTGTGTGCTCACTGGAGAGATAGAGAGAAAGAAGGTGAGAAATCAGGGCTGGAAGGTGGTGTGGTGGTTAAGAACGCTGGAATCCCACATGGTTGACCGTGGTTCCAGTCCCAGACCTGGTAGCTTTCTCTTTCTCTCTCTCTCTCTCTCATTCTGAGGTTAAATTACATTAAATAATCTGATTAAATTAACAAATAAATAAAGTTAAGTAAAATAATTCTTACTTTTAAAAAAGTGAAAAATCACCTCCCAGGGGGATGACCATGTCACAATTCCTTCTCCTCCATTCTCCTCTCGGGATTTGGGGCACACATGTACACACACCCAGCATGAGTTTCAAGCCACTGGGTCTGGGACTTAAACTGCTGTTGACCCTGTGGGAGTCTAGCAGCACCTTAACCACTACACTATCGGCTGGTCCCATGACCTTATTTTCTATAACTGGTCACGTTCTATGGCTCTCATTTCTGCTGACACTAGATTTTTTAAAAAATAATCTTTCATTTTACCAGTTAAAAGTTAACCTTCTTTATGCAGTTCAAAATGATCATTTTCTGACAAATGTTCATGCATTATAATAACCAAACATTCCATTAAGAATAATAATTCCTGAGACCTGACTCCTTTCTACACCTTCTTTCACAAGATAGTACCAGGAGGAGGGGAAACAGCATCCTTACGTGGAGTCTTCAAGCTGAATCTAGTGTAGAAACCAAATGAACATGAAGCGCTTTGTTTAATACATACCTAGGGATCTTCAAAAGAGTGTGAAGTCCAAAGCAATGGCCAAAACAAAGTGCTTTTATACGTTTTAGACAGAGTGATAAATTTGGGGGGGAAAAATGAGAGGATAAAAGGATCTCTAGACTAGGTCCTAAATTCTAGACCAGGAATATATAGGGGTGCTGAAACTAGTCGAGCATAAATGCTATTTTGAGGAGTTATTTGGGGTCATTTTAGTCCCAAAGATAATCCCAGTCTTCCAATGCTACAGGCTCTTTTCTGGTGCAAGAGGACATAGCTCCTAGAGCAATCTTTCTGGTAGTTGAAAACAGGAAAAGGCCCTTCTACAGTTACCATTCCATAGGTGATTTCAGTTTGAATGAATGAATATACCAGTTTGGTGTGTTTGGGGATTGCTCATCCTTAATGCCATCAGATGATTTTTTTCTGTTAAAGAATTATACAACAGACCAACAGGTGGCACAGTGGTTAAGGCTCTGGATCCCATGTGGCCAGTTCTGCTGTTAGAGTCCTGGACCTGGCAGGACATCTTGAAAATCATGCCTGGCATTGTGTATATATGCCCAAAATCTGGAGAGGAGAATGGAGGAGGAGGGATTGCAGTGTGGTCATTCCTCATGGGGGATGGTTCCTTACGTTCCCTCTCTTTCTCTCTCTGGTGAGTGCATGTGCCCTACAGCAAAATCTAGAAAAAAAAAAAAGAATTATTTGTGACATTTGTTAATGCAAGGTAAAGAAGACTTTATTCATGACCATTATCATGGGGGACAGCAGCTGTTGTAGCAGTTATGTCACTGGACTCCCATATGGTCAAGCATGGTTCGAGTCCTGGACCCGGTAGCTTGAAACTCATGCTGGGTGTGTGTGTGTGCATGCCCAAGATCCCAGGAGGAGAATAAATGAGGTGGGATTGCAGTGTAGTCATTCCCCCAGGGGGTGATTTCTCACTTTCCCTCTCACTGTCTCTATCTCTCTCTTTAGTGAGCATGTGCCCTAAGGCGAAAAACCTCTTTTAAAAAACCATCATCATGATATGAGGACCACTGCAACAGTACCACTGTGGTGGGAGAGAGTTCGGGCTGAACTCCAAATACAGTATGAACAAGTGGAAATGTGTAGCCCAGGAGCAGTGAGGGGCTTAGTGGATTAAAAAACAAAATTACTAAGAGGAAACACTATGGAGTGACAAAGATTCTTGCTAAATCCATTTAAGAGGATTCTTGTTTAAGGCAGGCCAGGGTGATCTGATATCACCTGGGGGATGGGGTGGGGGATGTTGGAGGATTAGGAGCTGGTCAAATACTGAGGATGATCAGATATCGAGGTTGTGGAGTTCTGGCTAACTTGATTTAGGGTTCTCTTGTTAAAACTGAATTTTACAAAAAGTGTACAGATAAGTCTAGAAGGAACTTGAAACCCAAAGTTTGGCCATGCAAAGAATTTTCTTACCTCTTGTTGTTTTCTGTATATCTCACAATAGGGTACACTGATGTGGTGTGTGTGGTCTGTCCTTTGGCCATTTTCTCAGTGTTTCTCAGTACTAGACAGCCATGTCCCCGTTTGCGTGCAGATAGTGGGTCTCTTTGGGCTATGACCTAAGTTTCCTGGTAAGTGCAGTCAAGAGGTGGGGATTCCTTCTTTGTCACAACCTCCAGTAGTGGGATGGGGGAATATTTGTCATGGAGATTCCACCTTTAGCTGTTTTATTGTCGCTCTTGTTGTTTTCTCTATTTTTATTTATATTTTTTTCTTTTTTCTTTTTGAAGAAGTTTTTGCTATAGGGCACATGCGCTTGCCAGAAAGACAGAGAGAGACAGAGAGACAGAAAGTGAGAACTCACCCACCAGGGGAGACGGCCACGCTGCAATCCTTTCTCTTCCATTCTCCTCTCAGGATCTTGGGCACGCACACACACAAGCTCCCGGCGTGAGTTAAAGCCACCAGGTCCAGGACTTGAATTGTGGTCGACTACACGGGAGTCCAGTGACGTAGCCATTATGCTAACAGCTGGTCCCCTATTTTCTCTATTTTTAAATAGTGGTTTAAAAATATATATGTGCCAGCTGGGTGGTGTGGTGGTTAAGATGCTGGATCCTACATGGTCTACCCTGCATTTCAAGTCCTGGATCCAGGGCTCAAAAAATACACTAGGCACATGCATGTGCATATCTAAAATCCTAAGAGGAGAGTGGAAGTGAAGGGATTGAAGTGTGGGCATCCTCCTGGGATGGGGGACGATTTTTCACCCACCCCATCTCTGGTGAACACACACACACCCTATGGCAAATATCTAGAAAAAAAATTTACATGCACATACACTGAGTTGTCAAAAGAAGTCATGACTTTTTTTGTTGTTTTTCTGTGCAAAAATACATCATGACTTTTCTGACAACCCAATATATTTAAAATTCACCATCTTCACCAATTTTAAGTGTGTAGTTTAATTTGCCAAGAATATTCACATTGCTGTGAGATGATCTCCAGAACTTTTTCTTTTGTTATAGGGCAAATAGAGAGAAGAGAGGGAAAGAAAGAAAGAAAGTGAGAAATCACACCCCAGGGGGGATGACCATGCCACAATCCCTTCTCTTCCATTCTCCTCTCTGGATTCTTGGCATATAAACATATGCACCTGGTTTGAGTAGTGTTTTGTTATGTTTTGTTTTGTTTTTAAAGAGAAGTTTTTGCTATAGGGTACTTGTGTGCTTGCCAGAGAAACAGAAAGTGAGAAATCACCCCCAAGAGGGGGTGGCTACACTGAAATCCCTTCTCTTTCAGCCTCCTCTTGGGATTTTGAGCACACACACACACATGCACATGCGCCCAGTGTGAGCTTTAATTAAGCCTATGGGTTTGGGGCTCAAACCTCGGTCGACCATGTGAGAGTCCAACAATATTACCATTATGCCATCTGCTGGTCTCGACCTGGTTTGAGTTCTAAGCTGCTGGGTGCAGGACTCAAACTGCAGAGCTGGCCATGTGGGCTCCAGCTACCTTCACCTCCATGCCCCATCCAGAACTTTTTTTATCTTAACAAATCTGAAACTATATACCCATTAAACATCAACTTCCCTGTTCCTTCTTTCCCAGCCCTCATAACCTCCATTCTACTTTTTGTTTCTATGAATTAGACTACTTTGGATACCTCATATAAGCAGAATTACACAGTATTTGTCTTTTAGCTTTTGGCTTATTTCATTTATCATAATGTCCTTAAGGTTCATTTATGTTGGAGCATATGACAGGGTTTCCTTTTTATTTTAAAGGTCAAATACATTTTTTTGTTTTTTTGTCACTATGAAGTATTTCAAGTATAAAGAAAACTAGTTAAAAATGCTACTTATATACAAACTATTTGAAGCTTTTTTTGCCTCAAGAATAAATGAACAGGAGAAATAAAACATGTCAATAGACAAAACGAGTGACTTCTTTTTCTTTTGGTTGGTAATTCTATGACAGTGTTTGGTCGAAATGACAAAAACATAAAGTATCTGAAATACATGAGACTGTTTACAATATATTTAAAATATTCATACTGTTTTCACTTAGTAACTGCTAAACCAATAATAAAATAGATATCTCTTTATAATTACATAAAAATACAGTTAAACAGAACACAGAAGGAAGATAATATTTTATAGGAAGACAATATTTTTGTAATAAGCATATGGGGAGTTATAAACCGTTAGGCTTCATTCTTGTTAACTTATACACATGCGAAACAAATGTGAGAAACAGCAACTGTTTTGAAATACTACTTTTTTTTTTTAATTTTAAATTGCCATAGGGTACACGTGCTCACCAGAGAGAGACAAACAAAGGGAAAATAAGAAAGCATTCCCCTTGGTGGGATGGCCATGCTGCAAATCTCTTCTCTTCCATTCTTCTCTTTGGATTTTGGGCATGTGCACACATGCACCTGACATGTTTTTCAAACCTCTGGGTCTGGTATCCAAACCTCATCATCAGCCATATGGAATCCAACAGCCACCTTAACCACCATGTCATTGGCTGGCCCACCCAGCATAGTTTTCAAGCTGCTGGGGCTGGGATTTGAACCTTGGTTGGTTATGTGGGATTTAGCTCCTTTAACAACTAGGCTATAAGGCTGGTCCTTGAAGTACCACTTCTTATCATACTTTAAAAAACATATTGAGTGTAAAGTCAAAATGATCCGATAAACCAATGACTTGTCACTTAACATTCCCAATTATAAACCTTATCGTACTTAATGATTTTAGTAATTTCACTAAGTGTAGAAGAGAATTCAATGGCAAGCTCTATATTTTACCTTTTTCCTCTTCCCAATTTATCAAGTTCTCCCCTTATTTTACTTCTTCCATTTCAAATAAGAAACAGTTTTTTTTTTTTTTTTTTTTTTTTTTTTTCTGGAAGAACTAAATCACTTCCTAGGATTAATATAGAAATATACAGTTTCAATAAAACATAGTTTTAAAAGATGACCTTTAGATATATTGAAAGACAACCCCAATGTGAAATCCTGTAAGTTTATGAGATAGTTTTATTGGGTTTATTGAATCAATTTATTTTTATTTTGACTTCTCATTTTATTGTCTAGTATAATAAAGCACAGGTATGCATATTTAGTACCTAGATCACCATTTATGTGAAGAAATAAAGTCAAGGGTTGCCTTATGTGGATTGCTATCGTAACCCTTTATAGATAAGATTAGATGGGATGTCCAGTTGTCATAAAATTTTCTTATAATCTTTTAAGTGGTCTGTATAGGATTTTTCAACCCTATTTTAAAACACTTGGTTCATGATTACACAGGCCAAGTAAACAGTCTTTAAAAATAAAATATAATTTAGCAGGCAGCGGGCTACATGGCTATTTACATACTTTTATTTAAATAAAAAATACAGGAGATTTTCTAAGATGGCCTCCTCTACCCCAAAGTTTTACTCTTAGACAAATATCTGAGTACTTTCCTTTGGAAATCATGTAGCCTACATATACCTTATGAAAATCACAGAATGTGGAAGCATGGTCAGATATTACATATCTGAGAATATCAGAAACCATGATGTTTGATGTCATACGGTCTCAAGTAGTCCGTGACATAAGGCTACTCCCAGCTATCCTGCGGGCTGCTCAACTGTCTGTCTTTGTCTTCTTTCAGCGGCGGACATTTAATCATCTGTGTTTATTAACTGCCCACTCAGTGAACAGCATACACCTACTGTACTGTCATGGCATCTGGGGAGTTATCAAGGTGACTTTGTATTATAGCAGAAGACCTTCAAGGTCTTTATCATCTAATATCAGGCGCTGATAGAAGGGATATGATAAATATCACCGCACTTAGCAGAGAGGGTGCTAGAACCCTTTCTGATTCTTTATTGCGTGCGTGTGCATCAGCGTAATGGAAAGAAAAGCAGTAACTGACATTACGGGTAACGAGCTGTGGGGCAGAAATGGCTGGAATGAGTCTTGAGCATCATTTTGAGAGAAAGGTGGTTTCTGACTGGGAAAAATGGCAAGCAGGCAGCATGAGCCAAGAGGGTGACAGGCGGTTGCTGAGCGCGGAGCATTTGGTGCAGCACCTCAAAGCACACCAGCAGAAGTTGAAGTCTGACTCCGGAAGGAGACTGAATGCCACTACAGGCAGAGAGATGGCGACAGGGATAGTTCCAGAGAACGCTTTCTGTGGCTGTGATGAAGACGAATTGCATGAGGAAGAGGTTATGTGGGAAGGGAGGCTGATACAAAAGATGGGTATTAAAGGTGATTAAGACTAGGACTTGGGCTCCAGCTACAAAATTATGCTGAAATTTTCAGATGACCCTCTGGGGCCTACGTGACTCCATTTAACTTAACATCCAAATGTTATATTACAAAATCCTTAGGGAAAAGATTTCCAAATATTTTGCCTGTTGTCATAGATACTTTGAGACTGAAAGGACAAAAAAATAATTCAAAGGGAACACGAGATGGCAGCAGTTATATCACAGGAAGAAAAAGATTCGGGAAAGAAAAACATTGGAAATTATCTTTAAAATAAAAAATATGCAGCACCTTATTCTTTATGTGCTGTATTCCCTTTCAGTGCCGAGATTACTTAGTCATCGCTTTCATGCTTCGCAGCACATCTGAGGTTCATTCTGACGGTAGTAAAAAATCCTACTCTGTTACATGTGATTGTTTCCGAAAATAAAGCTGTCGCTGTTTTTTTGCAGATTACTGTTCTTCTGCGTTATCTGAGGCAGAAGAGTTCTGTATGGTGAAAATTCGATTTAAATGGTCCAGCATTGCTTTCTCTTCCTCTTCCAGAGTTTCATCTTCCCTCATTTCCCACCTAAAAGAAAAATTACATTTTAGTATTTTTGTAACTTGTGAACTATAGTTAACACTCAAATATTCTAGGCTTGACTATGTAGTCACTAGTTGATTCAGGTACCAGTTTCTCTTTATATGTGTGTATGTGTGTGTGTGTGTGTGTGTGTGTATGATATTTATATACATACATATATATAATTCTTTATTTTACATTTAATCACTGTATATCTTTATAACATAGAAAATGAATGTTCCCAGCATGAATACACTCTATGTTAGTTCAGTCAAAGATTTTAGCTTACGCATTGGAAAAACCTATTTATTTATTTTTAATTGTTATTTCTTTCTTTATGAGAATGAGAGACGGAAAGAGAAAAAGACAAGCACTCCCAACTGTGTCTCACACCACTATCCACCCCTAGTTTTCCTAGCCAGCATCAGGAGTGTACATGGCCGACGGGCATGGGTCAACTGGGGAACCGAACCGCTGATCTTCCATGTGGATCCAGCCTCGCTTGAGCAGCCTGTTAGCACTGTGCCCCCGAGCTGACCCTCTCCTTGTTTATTCTTGCCCAGCTATCTCTTGGTCAGCACCACTCATTGGCACTGCTGCTATAGAGAGGGCCAGGGGAATGGGAGAAGACAGCTCCGTAAGAGGGTCAAACCAGCTCTACTCCTGAATAAATCGTTTTGGAGGTTTTTAAAAAGTTGTTTGTTTGGTTGTTTGGGAGAGGTTTTTGCTATAGGGTGTGTGTGCTTGCCAGAAAGACGGAGAGAGACAGAGAGATGGAAAGCAAGAAATCACCCCCGAGGGAGACGGCCACGCCACAATAAAGTCTGGAATTGGTAATCAATAAGTATTTTTTTTCCTTTTGTTTTAATTGCTAGAAGGAAAGCACATACGTTCACCAGAAGAGATGGAGAGATGCAGAGGAAGAGAGGAAGAGAGCACCCCACAACGGGGCAGAGTCACAACACAAACTCTTCTCCCTCATCTCTGCATCCTGTCAGGACTGGGGGCATGCGCGTACACCAGGGCCAAGATCTGAACCATGGTTGGCCATGTGGGAGATTCAGCTCCCTTAACAACTAAGCCACGGGGCTGGCCTGTAACTACTTCTCATGGCATATTTCCCTGACTTATGAGCAGATCCGTGGTTTTAGGACTCAGGGAGGTTTGGCAGGAAGATCTCAGCAGCATGAAGACATCAAGCTAGAGTGTCTATACCTGAAGGGCAGTTCAGTCTATTCCTAGAAAAAATTGAATTTGAAGTAATCATAATGATTCACCCAAGAAAAGCAGCAAATTCTTAGCAAATCTCCATTGAAAATTTACTTAAAAAAAAATAAGAGAGAGAGAGAGAGAGAGAGAGAGATTAAAGATTTTCTAATTTTGGCCGATTAGGAGATAGAAAATAAAACGTTAAAAATTATGTAAACGATATATATATATATATATATATATATATATATATATATATATTATTATGAGGTAAATATTATCATAATAACTCAAATACACTTACTTCTTCCTTGCCCTACTTTCTCTCTCTTATCTACCACCTCCTTATTACTGGCCAGAGGTTACTAAGCCAGCATTCCAATAGGGAATTCTTGCATTTTATTTCTTTTCTTTTCCTCCTCTTTCTGCCACTCTCTTAGCCATTCACCATAACGTGTTGCCACAAAATGATTTTTTAAAAGAGATTTTTGCTGTAGGGCCTATGTGCTCACTGGAGAGACAGAAAGCAAGAAATTACCCTTCCCGGGGGATAGCCACATGGCAAGTCCTTCCATTCTCTTCTGGGGATTTTAGGCACACATGAACCTGTGCCCACCATGAGTTTCAAGCTACCAGTCAGGGATTCAAATAACATCAGCCACAGGGGAGTCCAGCGCCTTAATCATTATGCCACCTGCTGGTCCCCACAAAAGGATTTTAAAACTACTGCTGTTACTCCCTAAAAACCCCTCTGTTCTCAAGGCTTCTGTGGGATAGGACTTCTAAAAACAAACACACAGCTACTCACCAAATGTCTTCCAGAACTTCCTATGTTAATAATCATCTGAACTCCTGGATCATAAACACCCTGTTATACCTAAGGAAACCACAGAGTTTGGGGCAGAACTTGCTGGTTTTGTTTGAGGAGTGAAAGGAAAGCCTGGGCACGGTATTTCCCATAGAAACCTCACAGCAGGTGCCTGTTTCCACACAGATCTTCCTGTTGGAGCACCGGGTTTGGCATGAGCTGGCCAGTGCTGGGTAGTGATATAACCAAGGGGACTTCAGAAAGTTCATGAAAAACAGAATTAAATATGAGTTTATTTTAATGCTCCCCCAAATAAAATTAAACTCGTGCATAGTTTTTTCGTAATATGTGCTTTCCTTGAACTTTTTGAAGACTCAGTGTCTGTGAGACGAGGGAAGGAACCATGGAGAGAAGGGGGAGGTGTAGATATCACACCTGCTTTTAATTTACATTTTTCTTCATCATCTGCCTGGGGGATTCGCCTCTCCTCCTGGCCCCAACTTTGTTTGGATTTTTTTTTTTAAAAAAAGGTTATTTCTGGTTTCCTTAATTCTCTGTATGTTTAAAAACAGTGAGAGTTAAGTCACTGGCCACACAGGTTTTAATAACAACTTGAAAGATAAGAGAATTCTTGCTGCCACACTGCTCAAACCCAGGACATAAAGGAAGATACTGCTAAAATCAGAATTTGGGGATTTACACTTTAGCTCCCAAGGGTTACCTTACACTATTTTCATGGGATTTTAATGATAAAAAGCATTCACAATTTATTTTATAGGGCTGAACTTGGGCATCATTCATGCACATTAAATTGAATTGCTCTCAAGCAGGAAAATAAATAGTAAGAGATACTCACATAGCATTAACTACGGTTTAGGCATTGTTTTAAACACTTGATAGAACTACTTGCTCTCCTTACAGAATGTTATTCTTTCCATTCTACCGATGAATAAACAGAAGCACAGACTGCTAAAGTCATTTATCCAAGTATCTTTGGTTTTGAAATCAGTGAGTCAGGGGACCAGCAGTTGGCGTAATGGCTATGTCGCTGGACTCCCATGTAGTCGACTGCGGTTCGCATCCTGGACCCGGTGACTTAAAACTCATGCCGGGCGCTGTGCGTGAGTGCCCAAGATCCCAAGAGGAGAACAGAAGAGAAGAGATTGCAGTGTGGCCATCCCCCCTGGGGGGTGATTTCTCTCTGTTTCTGTCTGTCTGTCTGGCGAGTACACCCGCCCTATAGCAAAAAACTCTCAAAAAAAAAAAAAAAATCAGTGAGTCAGGCTGTGGAGTCTATACATATAATATCAACCATTTTATTGCTATTATTAATTACTGTTAAACATAGCTGAAATATTTTATTTTCTGAAAACAATGTTGCCCAAATTATAAATTAAAAAAAAAAAACTACCTAAGGATGATATACTCTTGAAAGAAATCTAATTATGAGAAATCAGGTTTTCCTTTTTTCCTCCCATGTGAAGGTGCTAATATTGTCTGGGAAAATGAATTACTTTATGAATGTCAACAGAACAAAATACATAATACGCACATAAATATTTTGATCATTGTCTCTACTTGTGAAAATTGAAACCGCAGTCTCTCTGCTTCATTAAAAATCCGTATAATTAATGTAATTTAAAAGAATTGTATACATAATAGAAATCATGATAAGGATTTTTAAGCTTCGTGACAATTATAGCCACTTCACATAATAATTGAGATGTTAGTAATTAATGATATCAAGCAACGTTATTTACCTACCACCACCTTCTTACGTTTACTTTGTGCTTGTTAAGAAGAAATAATTTCATAAGAGGATAAGAAATGACAAGAAAGATAAGTGAAAAAATAATATGAGAACTATATTGGCCCCAATCATCTTACTCTTGGTGAGTAAAAGCATCAGATATTTGAAATGTATGTGTATCACAAGCATTCTGATATTTCACATCACTTCTTAAGAAATCTATCTCTAATTCTATCATGGTTTCAGTTTCTGTTAACACATGTAAAAATGAGTCAATTCTGTCAAAAAAACTTTTAGAAGAGAAAAGAAAAATCTATCAATTTGTTAAACATAATTGACTGGGTAATCTGTTCAAAAGCTTTTCTTTCTTTCCTTTTTATTCTTTTTTTTTTTTTTTTTTTTGAGAGATTTTGCTATAGAGCTCGTGTGCTCACCAGAAAGACAGAGACAGAGAGACAGAAAGCAAGAAATCACCCCCCAGGGGGAATGGCCACGCCACAATCCCTTCTCCATTCTCCTCTCAGGATCTTAGGCATGCGTGCGCACACACCTGGTGTGAATTTAAGCCACTGGGTCTAGGACTTGAACTGTGATTGACTACATGGGAGTCCAGCAACATAGCCATTACGCCGACTGCTGGTCCCATCTTTCTTTCTTTCTCTTCCTTCCTTCCTTCCTTCCTTCCTTCCTTCCTTCCTTCCTTCCTTCCTTCCTTTTCTTTCTTTCTTTCTGTCTTCCTTTCTTTCTTCTTAAACCAGATGGTGAGAGTACATCATGAGAAAGGGATAGTGAGAGAAAAAGAGACAGAGAAAGTGCCCCACAGTGAGACCTGGTGATGCCATAATCCTTTTCCTCCAATTCTCCACCCCTCAGGCTTCTGGACATACACACTTAGCATGTAAGTTCTGGGGTTTGGACTTAAACTCTGGCCTGCCATGTGGAATCTGGCTTCCTTTGCACCACACCCAACTGCTGTGCTATGGAGCCAGCCACTATTCAAAATCTAGGGAACCAGCAGTTAGCGTAATGGTTATGTTGCTGGACTCCCACATAGTCGACCGTGGTTTGTGTCCCGGACCCGGTGGCTTAAAACTCACGCCGGGCGCGTGTGCGTGCGTGCCCAAGATCCCAAGAGGAGAATGGAGGAGAAGGGATTGCGGTGTGGCCATCTACCCTGGGGGGTGATTTCTCGCTTTCTGTCTCTATGTCTCTCTCTGTCTGTCTGGTGAGCGCACGCGCCCTATAGCAAAAAAAAACTGTCCAAAAAAAAAAAATCTTTAACCCTAATTTCCCCTAATATATTTAATACCTGTGGTAGAAGCATGTTCCTACAGAAACCAGAAAATGTCTAAACCAGCAAGTTCTAGTTTTCCCAGAAGAGCCACATGAGGTAATCATACTTTTGCTTTTCCTCTGATAAGAGGAAACTTCAAAAAGTTCATGGAAAAATGGAATTGAAGGATGAGTTTATGTTGGTGCAAAAGAAATTTGAAAACCATGCATACTTTTTTCATAATATGTATTTCCCATGAACTTTTTTCCTGTTGTTTTTTAGGTTTTTGCCATAGGGCACATGCACATGCTGGAGAGAAAGACAGACAGAGGGGAAGTGAGAAACCAACCCCCTTCCCAGGGGGATGGCCACACCACAATCACTTCTCCTCCATTTTCTTGGCATTTTCAAGCTGCCAGGTCCAGGACTCAAACCACAGAGTCAGCTATGTGGGAATCCAGTGCCTAAACCACCATGCCACCTGCTGGCCGCCTCCCATGAACTTTTTAAAGACCCTTCTCATACTATTGGGTTGTCAGAATAGTCGTAATATATTTTTTCTATGTAAAGATGTGTCATGAGATAATCCAACAACCCAGTATATTGCTAAATTCCCCACCTGCATACTATTAATATGCTGTGGCTTAAACACTGAAGAGCAGCAAAATTTCATGAGATCCCCTGATCTGTATGATAATCTTAACCATCTTCCAGACAGGTTCCATCTGTGTGGCTCCTGGGTGGGTAGATGGAGGGCCTGACTTCTTGACCATGGGTCTGTTTTTCTATCCAAACACAGGGACTCTAAAACCTGTCCTGAGATACTCTGACCAGAGCCAAGAGTCACCACACCTTGCTTATTGTCACCATTCCTATTGACTCCAATGTTCTTAGTCACAGTGCATCCTCCTTAAGTTAAATTCTTATTTAATTCTTACTTTAATTGAAATGGTTTTAGTAGCTCCTGGACTTACATGCATACTCGTAGCTGGACCAGAGGGAGCTGCCTGCTGTTCCATATATTCCATTCATATTAGTTAGTATTACAGAGCTCTTCTACATATCAGACCATGGGCTAAGTTCATTCTCTTCCTTCCCTCCTTCCCGCCTTCTTTTCTTTTTCTTTTTTTCTTTTTAATTTCTTTCACTTCCATGAGCAATGGTTGATTTGTGGTCCCTACAATGTAGGGTGTGTAGAATAAAAATAGTCACAGATAAGAGTGATCAGTTCTAGTATGATTTTTTTTTAAAAGAGAAATGTTTGCAGGACCAGCAGTTAGCGTAATGGCTATGTCTCTGGACTCCCACGTAGTCGACTGCGGTTCGAGTCCCAGATCCGGTGGCTTAAACTCATGCCGGGCGTGTGTGCGTGCATGCCCATGATCCCGAGAAGAGAATGGAGGAGAAGGGATTGCAGCGTGGCCATCCCCCCGGGGGGTGATTTCTCGCTTTCTGTCTCTATGTCTCTCTCTGTCTGGTGAGCGCACGTGCCCTATAGCAAAAAAAAAAAAAAAAAAAAAGGCAAAACAAAACAAAACAAAACTCTCCAAAAGAGAAATGTTTGCTATAGGGAGCATGCTTTTGCTGGAAACACACACACACACACACACACACACACAGAGAGAGAAAAAGAGAGAGAGAGAGTGTGACCATCCCACTGCAATCCCTTCAATTCTTCTCTCAGGATTTTGGGCATACATGCACACGTAACTGGCACTTGTAAAACAACTGTAGTTGGGGGACCAGCAGTTAGCGTAATGGCTATGTCGCTGGACTCCCACATAGTCGACCGCGGTTCGAGTCCCGGACCCGGTGGCTTAAACTCACGCCAGGCGCGTGTGCGTGCGTGCCCAAGATCCTGAGAGGAGAATGGAGGAGAAGGGATTGCGGCGTGGCCATCCCCCCCTGGGGGGTGATTTCCTGCTTTCTGTCTCTCTGTCTCTCTCTGTCTGTCTGGCGAGCGCACTCGCCCTATAGCAAAAAAAACCTCTCCAAAAAAAAAAAAAAAAAAAGAAAAAAAAAAAAAAGAAACAACTGTAGTTGGGACCAGCAGATGGCATAATGGTTACATTGCTGGACTTCGAAGCAGTTGATAGTGTTTCAAGTCTCAGACCCAGTGGCTTAAAACTCATGCCTGGTGTGTGTGCATGCCTGCCTAAAATCCCAAGAGGAGAAGGGATTGTCGCATGGCCACCCCCTCATGGAAGGTGATTTCTCGCTATCTGTCTCTCTGTCTCTCTGGGGAGTGCATGTGCTCTATAGAAAAATTTATTTAAAAAAAAAAAAAGAAAGAAAGAAAACTGTAATTGGCCATGTTGGAGCCAACCACTTTAACCACCATGCCATCTGCTAGCCCAATGGTAAACATTTTAAATATGCAACAGCTCCACATAACAAATAACTGTCTTTCCAAAATGTCAGCAGTACCCCTGTTGAGAAAAATTTGTTTTAAAATCTTCATAATATTGAATAGTACCGGGAATACCAACATAGTAAGAATTCAGTAAGAGTAGTTTTAGTAGTTCACTGCTTACAATATTTCTTGCAGTGGAATGGGGGTTTAAGTGTTGGGATGCTAGATTTAACTCTCTTATAAACTATGAGGCCTTCAGCAAGCCAGATAAAACTGTGCCTCAGTTTTCTTATAAAACGGGAGTGACAACAGTATGACAAGTTTTTTAACCTCTCTGTGTATCAGGTTTCTCATATGCAAAATAAAAGATGCTAGCAGTATATATCTCAATGCATTGCTGTAAAGAGTAGGTGAGCTATGAATTCCAAGTGCTTCATAAAATGTTACTATTATTTTATGAGACTCCTATCAGGTGGTTTCTTTGGAATTCTTAGCTTGAGGCTCTTTCTCCAGCTGTGTCCTTCACATCGTTTAATCTGATCATTTCTCTTTCGTGTTAATATGAAGGCAAGTGAAGTTGCACAGTATTACAATGGTTTCACTCAGCGTTCAGTTGATCCCATCTATGATCATGCTGTCATTTCCTCTTGTCTTTCAGGAGAGACAGGTCAAGATAGTCCACTCTGTTCAGCCTAGTGAGGCTGAGGTGGTTCTTGTTTTCTTATGATCTTGTTGCTGTATTTTTCCCAACACAGTCAATAATGATGGCATTTGATTGTATTATTGGCATTTCTCCTGAAATACCAATAAAATACTTGAATATAAACATGTAACTTGAAATAATCTCCCTGATTTACTGTTATTATTAAACATTTATGTAGCACTTGATACAAAGTGCTTTACAATTATTTATTAGTTAATTGTACTGTTAAACAACATTAACCATCTGTCTAAATTAATGATCGCAAATTGTCCTACCAGTTGGTAGCTGAGGAGTGAAAAGTGAAGTCACACTGGATTTCATTCTTCCAGAAGAAAAACCGTTTTTGTCCTCTCCTCCTCTATCCAGCACAGTGCAGACTGGCTTCAGAGGGAGGGTCCATCAGAGGGGGAGATGATATCTCTATTCTCTTTTTCTTACTGTTCTGTACACACGGACTTTTCTCAGGCTCAGTCTTAGACCATCTTCTCTTCTCCCTTGGAAAGCCTTGTTGAGCTCCTTCGTACACAGAGCTTATGTTTTGAGAGTGCTGCTCTGCTTTGTGGTCTATTTGGCTATGTATTATAATGATCCACATTTTAGAACAGGGTTTTGATGTATGTAATTCATTCCTCCATTCACGTAGAACACATTTACTGAGACTGCTGAGTTTGCAAAGTTGTGCCGGGTAACAGATGTGAAGGACAGGTCTTATCTTCAGGGAGCTTATTCAAACAAGAGTTCATCAGATGAGCTGAACTAAACATCCTAAATCCACATTCCAAACTTCATAAAGATTTTGGTCACTATTTCAGTCTAGGTATGAATACCAGTCGTAATAATGGGCGTTGGTGCCATTTCATTAGACTTCATTTTAGTCATTGTTTGTAGGAAAAGTAGAATTCAGGTATTTCTTCCTTGACTCATGAAGCAACCTAAGGTACCTTCTGGAAACAATTCATGTCCTTCCTCATTCATTGGTAAGAAAACAAGGATAATGACAGAAAGCATTCTAACCTTTTTTAGTTCTTTTTGAGTAGAGAAATTATTATAAATTCTATAGTGAAATTGGAACTATAGAATTTGATAATCTTCTTGAAAGAATTTCTGTAGGAAGGTGATTCTCAATAGCACTTAGTCCCAAAGGAAAACGTTAGGGAAGGGACAGATATGAGGCTAGCTTACGTTTGAAAATAGCTTCACGAGTATTATGATTCATGAATACTTTTTGGAAATTTATTACAAACTAGAACCAATCAGCTTGAATTTAAATGGCACTATTTTTTTAGTATCTCTCTTTTTTTCTCCACACAGAAACATGGAATTAGAGTCCATATTTTCCCTTAGAGTTGGAGCTTTACAGTAATTACTTAAAAGATGCGATCTACCCTCTTTCTTTTTCCTTTTCAAAAAAAATTCTGTCAAAGGGCATGGACACTTGCCGAGGGGCTTGAGAGAAGAGGGAAAGTGAGAAAGTACCCTTGCATAGAGGAGGGTCACATCACAATCCAAATTTAAAGATAGATTGAGATTTTCTAAATACTATCCAAGTTTCCAGGAAATGCAAAGGACATTAAATCATTAAATGTTTAAAGACTAATATAAATAGTAGTAATATCTTTGCTTTTGGAAGTTACAAAACATAGGCTTTTCTTTTTCTTTTTCTTTTTAGGTTTTTGCCAAAGTGAGTGTGCGTTCACCAGAGAGAGACAGAAAGAGGGAAAGTGAGAAATCACCCCCTAGAGGGGAAGGCCACGTCCTTCTCCTCCATCTCTTCTGGGGATTCTGAGCACACACAAACATGTGCCTGGCATGATTTTCAAGCGGCCAGGTCTGTGACTTGAACCGTAGTCAGCTTTGTTGAAATCCAGCACCTTAATCTCCATGCTACTCCCTGGCCCTAGGCTTTTCTTAAAATAGGCAGAGCTACCTGTTCCAACTACCCACAACTTATGTTAATTTAATTGAACACTGTAGTATTCAGAAAATAATATTTGTTTATTATACAAAAATATATCTTTTTTTTTTTGAAACAACATACTACTTAGAACCCCTGGAGCTCAATGTCATATATATATATATATACACATACATACATACACACACACACACACACATATATATATATGTGTGTGTGTGTGTGTGTGTGTGTGTGTGTATGTGTGTGTATATATATATATATATATATATATATATATATATATATATATATATGTATATGGACCAGCAGTTAGCGTAATGGCTATGTTGCTGGACTCCCACGTAGTCGACTGCGGTTCGAGTCCTGGACCCGATGGCTTGAAACATGCCGGGTGCATGTGTGTGCATGCCCAAGATCCCGAGAGGAGAGTGGAGGAGAGGGGATTGCGGCATGGCCATCCTTCCTGGGGAGTGCTTTCTCACTTTCCATCTCTCTGTCTCTCTCTGTCTGTCTGGCGAGCGCACACGCCCTATAGCAAAAACCTCTCCAAAAAAAAAATTGTATTTATTTCTATGTGTTTCCGTATTTTTCATGCTTTATGTGTATATATATATATATGTGTGTGTGTGTATATATATATATATGTATATATATATATATATATATATACGATAAAATTATATATATATATGTGTGTGTGTGTGTGTATATATTTTTTTTTGAAGAGGTTTTTGCTATATGGCGCGTGCGCTCGCCAGACAGACAGAGAGAGACATAGAGACAGAAAGCGAGAAATCACCCCCCAGTGGGCATGGCCATGCCGCAATCCCTTCTCCTCCATTCTCCTCTTGGGATCTTGGGCACGCACGCACACGCGCCCGGCGTGAGTTTTAAGCCACCGGGTCTGGGACGCGAACCGCGGTCGACTATGTGGGAGTCCAGCGACATAGCCATTACGCTAACTGCTGGTTCCCAAATAAATACAATATTGATAGGTATAGAATACATTGGCAGATATTTGAAATACATAAAAATACAGTTGTGTCAGGGACCAGCAGTTAGCGTAATGGCTATGTCGCTGGACTCCCACGTAGTCGACCGCAGTTCGAGTCCCGGACCCGGCGGCTTAAACTCACGCCGGGCGCGTGTGCGTGCGTGCCCAAGATCCCGAGAGGAGAATGGAGGAGAAGGGATTGCGGCGTGGCCATCCCCCCTGGGGGGTGATTTCTCGCTTTCTATCTCTCTGTCTCTCTCTGTCTGTCTGGCGAGCGCACGCGCCCTATAGCAAAAACCTCTCCAAAAAAAAAAAAGAAAAAAAAAATACAGTTGTGTCTATAAAAATCTCTACTCAGTACTATTAACTGTCAGCACTTGCCACCAAGAATTAACAGTTCGGTTACTTGCTTCAGCCAAGGTTTTGTTATATGACTATGATAACTAGCTATACGTGCAATTTATCCAGCTATTTCGGCAAGAATTCACATGAATGTTTTTTGCAAAGTGGTTGATTTCTTTAGCTACTACTAATACAGTAAAAGAAATCTTTCCAAGCTCAGGAACATGTAGCAAAACCCTTAATTTGAATTTATAGCCTTCAGAGACAATCTGCAGCACAACTTAACTGTCCCAGCAATTTATTTTAATTAATATGATTTGTTCTATATATTTAAGTAGGAGAGTTATATACCGACAAATGGGACAACTAACAATGCTAACAGTAACATTTTAAACAGTTACAGCTCAGGGAAAACATAAACAGGAAAGAAGCCATCAGCAGTAATAGCATCTGAACTTTTCTGTTATTAGTACATCATCCATATCTCCATGGGGACTTCATTTCTACCAGTGGATTTAAAAAAAAATTATAAGAGTTTAGCTAGAAGGCCAAGGTCATGCTATTTGGCCAGCATTTAGTGCTAAGGTAGAAAAATGTCCTTTACTAAGAGAAGTGTCAGGACTACTGTACACAGCCAGAACCACATTGCTGATTTTCTTCAGAGTAATGTATACTTGAATGAATCAAAAGAAAAAAGTGGGTTTTTTTCCTGTTAAATTTGACATATCTGAATATTTTCTTGGACTGTGCTCTAGAAACACTTGGTATCTTTTTTACTTGCTATTCTTGCTCTAAAAATGATAAAAACAACAAAGTCTTTATGTTTATGAGGAGTTTATGTTTACAATTCAAAAATGAAGAGTGTTTTTACCACCCGTGAAAAACCAATAATGATTGTTTTGGTAACACAGTCGTCACAAGGCTAAAGGTGCCCTAGGGGTGAGAATCTGAAAAAGGACCATTTAGAAACCCATGATTCATCACATGACGAGCCCATCTGCAACTCTTGTTCAAATTAATAGTAATATTGGGTTTAGAAAAGGATTCAAAATATAGACTTGACTCATATGTTGTTTGAAATTGGCCATGAATTTTAAAATCTTAAAATTGATCTAGAATCCAGAGCAATGACAGCTTGGCATGGCTGATGTCATTACTCCTCACTGAGCCATTGACTATATTCATATTCATATAGCCTCATATAGAGTCTTTCATGCATTCAGTAATCAAAGTATTTACTGAATTCTCACTGCATTCAGACGCTGTGGGGGTTTAGAGCATATAACAATAGCAACAATAGCTAATACAATTTGGCGATTTCAATGTGCCAGACACTTGTAAACACTTTGCAAAAAGTTTGTGGAAAATGTGTATTAAGAAAAATTTATACATGGGTTTAAATTCTGTTGCATCACAATAAAGTCATATTTTAACTCCATCTTCCCACAAGAATTTTGTACTTTTGTACTTTGCCCCATTGTACTAATTCATTTTGCCCTGGCAACAACTTCATGAGATGGGTTAGCTATTACTATTGCTACAGTTCAGGAATTGCCCAATGCCACACAGCTGTTCAGTGGTGGAACCAGGACACTAACCCAAGCAGCTGGCTCTAGAGTAAGCATAATTTTTCTCTACATCTCTGTTCGTCCTATAACAATAAGTGAAACGTGAACTGCTCTTGTGGAACTCACATGAGTTTGTGAATACTTTATATCCATTCCACATATGTTGGAAAATTGATTAATAGGAGAAACCAACCTTTCTGCACCCCATGTGCTAGGCCAGAAGAACAGACTTGAGTATATTTCAGACTCACAAGTTGACCAACTTTCACAGTGGTGAGAGATTAGTGACCTCTCAAAATAACAGTCATTGTTTTGTGGCCAGCAGGTGGCACAGTGGCTAAGGCACGGGACTCTCACATGGTTGACTATGGTTCAAGTCCCTGACCCAGTGGTTTGAAACTCACTCCAGGCACATGTTTGTGTGTGTGCCCAAAATCCCAAGAGGAGAGTGGAAGAGAAGGATTGTGACACGGTCATCCCTCCTGGAGAGGTGGGGTGGTTTCTTATTTTCTGCCTCTCTGCCTCTCTCTCTCTCCAGAGAATACATGAGCCCTATAACAAAAATCTCTCTCTAAAAAAATAAAATAAAATAGCAGTTATTGTTTCAGCTCTTTGAGGATTTTCAGACTCCTTCCTTGATTACTTTCATCATTCCGGAGGAACTAACAAGAAGTACTGCTTCTTTTTGCTTCCTGCTGGTATCAGAGGTTGAAGGGCGAATTTGGCTCAGTGGCGTTAAGCAGGCAGGTGATAGGGCTAGAAAGCTAACAACCTGCTGTAGACCAGACGGTGACTACTTCCAAAAGAAGATAAAAGGACGAAGGCTAGAACTATTGCTATTTCATTCAAGGTTTACAAGAACTACATATGATTGAGGGTAGGGAGTGTTATGAGGAACAGAGACAGAGAAAGTAACTTTCCAACGTCATAATAAAACAGGACTGGGGATTGCAACGTGATCTTTCTACTAGGCCTGGCAAGTTGCAAAGTGATCTTTTCATATCAGTCCCAAGGAGTTGCGAGGAGAGCATCCTTAGACAAAAGCTCTGGATTTTATACGGAATGTATCCATATCACTAATGGAATGTAACATGTTTTCATTAAACTATATTTTAATGAATCATAGAGGTCAGATGACTTGGTGAGCAGAAGCATTCATTACATAAAAAAATTGGCCTCTTTTGAATCATTTGAAACTAGCAGCGCTGTCAAAGGACATTGAAATACTGGAAGCAGTGTAAATGTTTTGAATTTTATTGAAACAGTGCTAAAAATATCCATTCACATTCAAGCTCTGTGATGGTAAGTGCCTCGTTCATTACGTTCGCCACAGTGTCCTGAGTACTTAGAACACTGTTGGCAAGTAATAGGTACTCAGGAAATATTTGTTGAATGCATGATCCATATTTTTAAAAGTGTCACCAGAATGAATTTTCTCCAAAATAAAATCTAGGTTTACAAACTTCCTTGGACCCCAGCATATATTTTATAAATTACGGTGGTCCTCTATTATGGTTGTTTGTATTTTGGTTCTCTCTCTCTTTTTTTTTTTTTTTTTTTTTTTTTTAAAGGTTTTTGCTATAGGGCACGTGCGCTCGCCAGACAGACAGAGAGACAGAGAGACAGAAAGCGAGAAATCACTCCCCAGGGGGGATGGCCAGCCACAATCCCTCCTCCTCCTTTCTCCTCTCGGGATCTTGGGCACGCACGCACACACGCCCGGCTGAGTTTTTTAAGCCACCGGGTCCGGGATGCGAACCGCGGTCGACTACATGGGAGTCCAGCGACATAGCCATTACACTAACTGCTGGCCCCATTTTGGTTCTCTTTTTTTCCGGGCCCATTGCTATGCCCTAGAAGTTGGGTGTAGCTATATGATAACTTACTCCAGCCAATGGAAATGAATGGAAAAGATATGTTTGTTCCTATTTCTGGAAAGAACATTAAAAGAGAGTACAGATAATCAAAGAATCCTGAGGACCTTCTAGCTTACTTAGAGGTAAAGATAGAAAAATACTTCTGAGAATGCAAATCAACACATTGGGTGGTCTGAAAAGTCATGACCCATATTTGCATGGAAAAATACATCATGACTTTTCTGATGACCCAAAATTTCAATACTGAGTGTCTTGTCAGGATTCCAAACTAAAAAATAGTGACATGAGATGCTCAGGCATTGGGAAAATGTTTTGCTAGAGAGTTAAGAGAAAAAAAAATATACAACAGAAACAGACAAATAATTTATATAGAAAATGAGAGTTAAGAATCAAAGTACATTCCAGAAAATGGTGCCGCGACAGTTCTATTTGTACAAAGTCACAGGTCAATTTGGATTTAGGCCTGGGATTCCTGATCACTTTTCTGAAATTAATTGTAACTATGCCATGCTGTCTTCTGGAGTAGATCGATTCCCCCTAAGGCTCAGGGTCAGGACTATCATTTTTATAAAATGTCCGGGAAGTAGATGATGCAGTGAAACTTCAGAATGGAGAATCATTGACTGGCTACAGAATGACTGCAGAGAATCTCATGTCTACATATTAGTTATTCATTACAGCATAACAAATCACCCCAATACTCAGCAGCCCAAAAACAAACATTGGTTACCCCACAGTTTTTGGGCAACTTAGTTGGTTAGCTCTGACTCAGTCTCTCACAGAGTGGTAAATCAACATGACCCTCATTTTTGCCCTGCAGTCCTTCCAAATAATATGAACAGAAGTTATTTGGGTTAGAAGAGCTATCAATATTCAGGTAAGTTATTATTTCTAGAAGGTATTTTGAAATTTTTTGTTCATTTTTGTTCTAAGTTAACTACTTCTATGGGCCCACTACCCAGTGCTCAAATATAATGGTAGATAGTGGAAAGTATATAAACTTTTTAAGCCAGGCTAGAATCCCATATGATTTATTTTGTTGACATTGAGTAGGAAACTTTACCTCCAGTGGGCCTCAGTTTTTTCATCGGCAAATAAGGATCTTAATATCTAATTTTAAAAGTTACTGTGAATATTAAGCTCATTTAGGAAAAGTAATTGACAGTGTGCTTTGCATATAAGAGATACCACATAAATAATAGCTATCATTATTTCTCAAAAGATCTTGCTTTCTAGTATGAAGGTATTATTATCAGTAGTAAATAAATCCTAGACTAATTTATAGAAAAACTATTTTAACTAATTTTTAATTTTTTAATTGCCAGTGGGTATATACATTCTCCAGAGAGAGACAGAAAGACTGAGGGGGAAGGGAAAAGGCACCCACCCCCTCATGAGGTATGGTCATGCCTCAACCCCTTCTCCTTCATTTCTCCATCTTGTCAGGATTTTAGATGATCACACACATGTGCCAAGCATGTCCCCAGAGCTCCTGGGACTGGGATTCAAACCATGATTGGTCATATGAGATCTGGCTCCCCTGCCTACTAGGCTATGGGGCTGGCCTGCTATTTTAATTAAAAAAAAAAAAAAAGATTAAACAAACAGATAAAAAACTCAGCAATACATCTATATCATGCTCTTTCAGTCACCAGGAAAAATGCCATAGGAAACTAGAGAAGAATAAAAGAACGCCCAGCCAGCTTCTCAGGATCTTTGCTGAATACTTCTCTTAGTGTTCCAATGATCATCACTGCACAGTAAAATCACTGGAGATGTCACAGTGGAGACAGCATGTCTCAATTTCAGGATGATTAGAGCCTTAGGCAGGGAGACTCAGTGATTGGGAGGACACTCATCTAAGTCATCCTTATTCACATACCCAGTCAGTGACGTTGGCCATGTGAGGGACCTTTAGCTAACACGATCACCAGGATTAGCTACACTTTGTCTTTCCCTATGGCCTGGGCTTCCTCACAGCAACAAACTCTGCTTAGTAAGACTTCTACTTAACAGCTCTGGGTTCCAAGAGCAGGGTCTCAGAATTGAAGCTGCATTACTTTTTATGGCCTCGCCTTTACATTCATGTAGCATCATTTCCACAGGATTCTCTTGGCTACAAAGGAGTCATGGGCTCCCAGAACAAGGAGAGGAAAACTAAGCTCTATCTCTTGATGGGGAAGTGGCAAGGTTCTAAAATATAATAGCACGTGGCACAATGACTCTATTGCAGTTATCGTTGGCAAATACAATCCATCCCACTAAGAAGTAAAGAAGAAACCTTTGGATGGGTGCGGGGTGGGCAGAACACATAGTGGCTTCCTGGGCATGCTTGCTTCTGCATGCACTTCTCTGACTCATCACTACCTGCTGGTTTTCATTCTGGTGCTTAAACTCAACAGTAAACAGCCATATTAATCTAATGGCCCTCTGGCAAGCTGTGCTGCTCTGTTCAATTGCTGCACAAAATGTGGAGTACATCATGCATCTAGACTAGGTCTCTCTCTCTCCAAGATTTGTGGCTTGACCACTTTCTTGCTGTTTCAACCTAAGATATTTGGGGCTCCCAGAGATGAATTTTAAATTTTAGTAGTTTATTATTTTAACTTTTCAGAGAAGTTATCCTTACATTTAAAAGCAACAACTGAAAACAAAGCAACACCAGGCCAGCACTTCAACTAGTTGAAGTCCAAGCTTTGACAAAAATCCATAAAAGTAGCCAAATCCAAGATACATTTAAACTCTCAGCACATTTTGCTTGTATCCTTTCCTTGTTCCTAATTTAATACATGTTTCCCAGAATGGAATTTGCAAATCAAAGTAAATACACACACACACACACACACACACACACACAAAATGCTTACTTATTCCCTTTTGGATTCTGTGTCAATTGTGTATATTTCATAAATATAAACATAAGACATATTTGCTAAGGAATTACATTTGTTGATGTGGCAGCCTCATGGCTTAAAGTATAAAAAATTCATACCTTGTCAATTATGAATTGCATTTCCCCCATTTGTATAGAATATGGAACTTGTTTGAGTACTAGCTGAAAATGTACGTGATACTATTTCAGATGTGAGTATTGCTAAAAAAAAAAAAGGCAAAGAACAAAAACAACAACTTAATCTTGCCTTAAAAGGTCAAACAACATCTGAAAACTAAAATCCTTTTAAATAGGTGGGAAAAAACCCCTGTCCTTTGCTCATTTATTCAGCTTCTTTCTTACTTCATCCGATTACCAATCTTATCAGTCCCTTCCCTTTGATTTATCTTTTAGTCTGATGAGTGTCATAATAGAAAGGCAGCATGAATACTCTTTAATACTCTGGATTATTTTTTCCGATTTAAGAATCTTCTTTCCTGAGCAGATTTATGCACTGTCTCCCATAGCTATCACCCTGGATGTCCTCTGCCTATTTCATTACCATCCTGAGGATGAACATATCATTGGCATGGTGTTTATCTTAATCGATAGTGAAAAAAGTCTCGCAGATCTGACACGTTTCCAGCCCTTACTTACGAAGCATCCTTCACCAACGTTCTCATTGCACTAAACGGTGACTCAACTCAGGTCATTAGTATGTTTTCTGAATAAAATCCTACATAGGCTGTCAATTTAATTAAAAACTGGCCCTCTGCTATATCTTCCCAATGATCTCACCCATAATCTCTCATTCCCTGAAATCTTACCTTTCTCTAGAGAACAGGTTATTTCTCCAAATATTCCTGTCTCATTACTTTTGGATAATTGTCTGCTACCCTGCCTCCCCTTCAACTGCTCATAGTCATTTAAACATCTGTCATCAGAGCTTAACGTGTGATGCTGTATAATATTTTATCTTTGCAGGGAGTACACCGTAGTTATTACCATAAACAGAAAATTGCGACTGACAGTTCTAGGACTTTTGAGCACCAGAGAAACTCAAGTACTGTGTCACCTCTTCCTGTGACTCCCACGACAATAACCCAACATGACTACCTGGTATCTTGGAAGAGGTCTTCCTGGTTTGGACAGTCTTCTTCTTCACCTTCACAGCACCACAGCATTGCCTAAGATTCCTCTCATCTGAGTTTCTCTCCCTAATTTAAATTCTAACTTTGAGTGCATCAATTGACTAACATTAAAACTAACTTCCAAAAGAAGTTTATTCATTGACCAAGTGGAATATCTTCCTTCTATATTATCTCTGCAAATTTAAGGTTGAATAACTGCCATAATTTTAGGAAACTATCTGGAAAGAGATAAAAATAAACAACTGATAATGAGATATTTAGTAAACCAATCATTCCAGTTTCTTCTATCTTGCTTCCCCATTCTATTTTCCATAACCTATAAATTTAGCCAAAATGCAGCAACTCTAATTCAATTATAGGTGGTTGACATTCAAAGGTTATCCTCACTACTGTCTAAATATTTGTGATAAACTCCTGTTACTGTGTAATTCTTATTTCCACATTAAATTGATTAAGTTTAATTTATCAGTAAAACTTCATTGGTCCAGGAATATGCAATAGAACTGATAATGTCCATTGATGTTTAATATGCCTAACTTTCTTGCAAATTCAGTCATTAAAAACAAGGTCTTTGCCAGCCTTTTCATTTATAAGCAGTAGATATACTCTAGAGTGTCTTACCTAACAATTGAGAATTATCATTAAAAAATGTAAAAAGCCTGTCACAGGCCAATTCTTCTTTACCATTAGCTAGATGAACCATGCCCAAAGAATACTTTGGGAATATAGCACATTAATGACCCAATGGAATAAACACTTGACCATCAAAAAGTACTGAGTTTGAAAAATTGCTTTTCTTAACCAAACTCTGCATTATACAACATAAACAGATTCATTACTGCTGAGACACACTGCATCTCTAATTTCATTTTCACGAAATTTTAATACACTTCTGTAGAATCCAGATTAGTTTTCTCAGTAAGTAACTATGACATGACCATTATTAGTGTTCATAGGAAGTCCCTATTTAAAGCACAACAGAAGAATTACTGCACAGTATCTCCATCCCTAGAAAACATAGACACAAATACACACACACATAGTTAATAAAACATTGGGAAGTGGTAAGAATAATCAAGAAAAATGGTTTATCTTCAACTGTGGTTAAGACATTCAGCCAACTTAAGATATCATTTCATTATTTTTTAACTCTGATAAAATATTACCAGTCAAATATTATGAAGAAAAATGTTAACCTAATTATGAAATGAAAATAAGCTATCAAACAACAGAATACTGTGAATCATCATTAAACCTTATATTTATATGGAAACAGATTTCAGATAAAAGACTCATATTGCATACTATCAAATACACTTCACTTTAACCTGCTCCCAGATTCTGTGGATTGCTTTTGTGGGGTTTTCTCTAGTTAATAACTAGAATTTGTAGCCCATTCCTATTCATTTGCTACTAACCTAGTTTTGCCCTTGGGATTTGAAAATTGAAATGATAAAGTATAGCCAATCTTTTTATAGAGGGGAGTCATAAATCCATTCTGGTAGAAATGAACAAGTAAGTCAATGGGGAAGAAGTAACAACTCTTTGTTAAACAATAATTCCAAGAAATTCCTATTCAGGAATGAGGGAAATAGAAAATCATCATTCAAACACCGTAGTAACTATTTTCACACAATGAATGCTAAAGTGAAAAGGCAAAAGTTTATGCAAAAATAGGATATTTATGTAATATCTAAGTATCTCCAAAGTATTTAGTAATTAAAAAGAAAAAATAGTAACTTTACAGTGGAGCATCCTAACAAACACCACTCTAACCAAGTGAGCAAGAGTCACTCACAGTGATAAGGCACACGCACTGTTTGTAAAGCCTGATATGACACCCTGGGAAAGGCACACCACCTGTCTGGTTTCCATTCCAATTATGCTTAGCCTTAAACTAATCATGAGAATCCATCATACAACCCCAGATTACAGCACAGTCTACAAAATATCTGACATTCATGTGGGCCAAGGCAATGAAAGATGATGCATCAGGGCCAGTAGGTGATGTGGTAGTTAAGTGGCTAGACTCCCACATGGCTGATGCCTGTTTGAGTCCCGGACCTGGTATAGCTTGCTTTCTCACTTTCCCTCTCTCTCTGTCTCTCTTTGGTGAGCACATGTGTCCTATACCAAATTAAAAGGAAATAATAATAATAAATGAAATAAAATAAATAATTCTTTCTTTTTCTTTTTAGAGATCTTTGCTGTAGGGTGTGTATACTCACTGGAGAGACACAGAGAGACAAAGTGAGGAATCACACCCTGGGGGACAGGGGGTAGCCATGCTGCAATCCCTTCTCTAGTCTCCTTTCGAGATTTGGGGCACACATGCACATGTGCTCAGTGTGAGTTTCAAGCTGCTGAGTCTGGGACTTGAACCATGGTCGACCAAGTGGGAGTTCAGCACCTTAATCATTAAACCACTTGCTGAGTAAATAATTCTTTAAAGATAAATGAAAGGAAAATTGACCACTCAGGAATGGTCATAGATTAGAAGTGAAAGAGACACACCACGGCTAAATGTAAGGTGGAATCTTGAAACAAAAGGACATTAAATTTCTTAGTGTTTTTTTTTTTTTTTTTTTTTCAGGGTGCATGTGCTCACCAGGGAGATAGAGAGACAGAGATAGTGAAAGGGAAAGTGAGAAATCACTCCGGGGGTGGGGGTGACCACACCACAGTTCCTTCTCCATTCTCCTCCTGGGCCCTTGGGCATGCATGCCCTCGTGCCCAGTGTGACCTTCAGGCCATGTAGGAGTTCAGCAGTGTAACCACTAGTAACCACTAGGCTATGAACTGGCCCTTTTCAAAAGTTTTTGCCATGTGGTGCCTGTGCTCACCAAAGAGAGACAGTGAGAGGGAAATGAGAAGTCACCCCTTCCCCCAGGGGGGTGACCACTCCACAACCCCTTCTATTCCACTTTCCCCTTAGGGTTTTGGGCATACACACACACACGCACACACACACACACACACACATCCAGCCTTCCGGGTCTGGGACTTGATCTGTGAAGTCAGCCATGTGGAAATCCAGCACCTTAACCACGATGCCACCTGCTGGCCCTGAATTTCTTAGTTTTTGATAAATGTCCTTAGATTATATAAGATGCTAACATAACAGCACTCTGGATGAAGGGTATCTGGGCATCTACGTACGACTTTTGCTGAATAAACGTATAGGTGTCATAGCATTGTCCTACAGCAATTAATGCTTCAGTTTAAGGCTAAGGCCAACCTAATTTTTATCTTTTCGTAGGTAATGTGCTTTACTTTTTTTTTTTTTTCCCTAAACCAGGAATGCTTTAAATGTACTTTTCTCTTTCCTAAAATTACCTAGGTCTAACATACAAGTTTGAGTTCTCCAGAGCCTCAGTGTCCTAATATTTTTGTTTGAGCTACCACATTGTGGTTCAAGGAAGATCATTGACAATGGGTTTACTGATTTTCGGAGTTGTGAGTTTTTATCAATTTTAGTCTTTTCATACATATTTTGTTGAGTGTTTGGAAGATGTTTTATTAAGGTCTACTAAATAAAGACCATTTTAAAACAGAAGCTACCTGTCCAAAATGTCTGTATTTTTAAAATAGTAATAACAGCACTGTTTCTCAATATATTTCCACTGAGGGAGAACATTTGCACTGAGAGATTTAAACTGGGAACTCCTGTACTTCAGAATAAAAAAAAAAAGAATGTAAAGTAATAGTTTATAGTTTGTAGGATAATTAAACAAGAGATGTGGTATTTCTCTTTAACGAAAATTATGAAGTTAGATAGTGGCCTGAAAAACCAGTGAGGCTGATTGCAAAATGAATATTTAAAAACCCCTCTGATTTAATGTGCTCATGTTTCCATTCCCTTTATTCTTTACAAAGACAAAGAGTCCTTTGTAAATATTGCTTTAAGGATTATCAGGCTTCAATTTTCAAATTCATCCAAAGGCCATAATTTAAACCATAATATTGGTTTTACAAATGTAAACAATGATTGAACCACTTTCCTTCAGCTAATAGGAACGCCAATGAAATTAGAGGCAATTAAATAATTGCTTTATTAACCTAATGTATTACTGCTGTAAGATCTGCCGTGACAACTCCAGCCAGGAGGATCGCTAGGGGAGAGTACAACTACATCAAGAAAAAGACTACAGACCAGCATGTTCTAAAACCTTGGTTGACAGAGAACAGAAAAATATGTATTGAAATTTTGATGTGTTGATTGTATACCTCATCATTCAACCAAAGCTGGAGATGGAAAATCTTCAGATATTTTCAAGGTTTTCATTTGACTCAACAGACATTTCACGCGGGGCATATTATTAGCGTATCTCCAGGTTAGGTTCCAATTGCTTCCTCATCCCTCTGCGTTCTGGACATCCGCTGTGGGGTACTGCCTTTGCGCTGTCCAAACGCGAGGCGATCTTTCATGACTCCGTATTAGTGACTTGCCACTGCTGACAAGAGTGTTTACATGTCTGATCAGCCGATGCACACCTCCGCGATCTGAGTCCTGTTTAACTAACCACACTCATCTTCTATAATCCTTCTTCCACCCTATCCTTCAGTAAGACCTTAAGCTCTCCCTAAAGTCTCAGTTGACTCACATTCACCCTTCAGCTCTTTAGGCCAAAGAAAAGCTGAATATCGCTTATGAATGAAATATTTCAAGATATAATATAGATGTCCTTCTTCTGCCAGGTTTTTTTTTTTTTTCCTGCTCTCTGTCTCCACGCTCCTCTCCTGCCCCCCTCCCCAGACAAGTGATTCCATTTTCTTTTTTTGTGATAATATGGAGGCATGTGATTATTGACTTCGATTATTATGCACCTTGAAAGATTATTTGCAATTTTCAAAAGCTTATTTCATAAGAGAAAGAGTGAAACAAACACTCTTAATAGGTCTTATCCCTACCCCCAGCCTTCACAATCAACTAGGATCATGGGCAAACAGGTGCCTGGTATGTACAGGTCAATCCAGGAACCAAATCCCAATGTCTTCTATGGCTTCCAGCACAGCAGAACAGCCTGCCCCTGCTGCGCTACCATGGCTGGGCCTATTCACAATTGTGGGATTTTTTTTTTTTTTTTAACTCTGTTGTCACCTCCATTTTGAGGGCAAGATTAAATCTACTATTTCAATAACTTCAGAACCTGATGAAATACGTGGTGATGCTCCTCAGAAAACGTTTGGAAAAGGAATGAATACTTAAGTAAGTAGCACAATAGCATCTTTGGGGAGATGGAGAACAAGTTCTTGGGAGAAAAGTCATTTCCTGCAGCTTATCTCCCACCTGCTCTGTCATAAGCATTCTTGTTTGATTTTTGTTTATTTGTTTTCCTGACTGGAGACCACTAAAAGACTGGCTCCTTAAGAAAGCTGTTACGATTGTTGCAACCTAATAAGAAATACTTAATTTGTATCCATCTCTGGTTCCTGACACAGAGCTACTAAAACCCTTGTGATTTTCTGAGTGACAGGAGAATATCTTTAGCTGTAATAAATTGGTCTCAGTTCCTGGTTCCTGACACAAGAGATTCTATATTTCCCCATACAAGGGATTCTGATACCTTTGGAATTTCTGGAGTGATAAAAGTGTCCTTCTGTATGGTAATGAGATGACAGGTGACTGGGATCCTAGAAGGTTGCAGGAAAGGGTTTGGCTTTAGAAAGTCCAAAGCATTGTTGTAGTAAAGACTTGGAATTTGCAGTCCCGCCCCCTGACCTCTGTGAGAGTAGATACAAGCTGGAAATCTGAGTTAATCACTGGGTTATCACATCTACATGATGAAACCTCCACAAAAATCCTGAAGGACCAGGTTTGAGTGCTTCCAGGCTGGTAAATGCACACACCTGCTGGGAGAGTGGTGCTTCCCAACTCTGAGGGACAGAAGCTCCTGTGCTTGGGACCCTCCATACCTCTTGATCTGTTTGTTCGTTTGTATCTTTTCTAATATCCTGTATAATAAACTGCTAAATGTAACTACAGTGTTTCTCTGAGTTCTGTGAGCCATTGCAGCAAAATTTCAAACATGAGGAGAAAGCTCAGATTTTTAGCAAAGTTGGACAGAAGTGTGGGTAGCTTGGAGACCCACTGCTCGTGACTAGTATCTGAAACGGGGGGACAGGATCGTAGAACTGTGGAACATAGGTGAAAACCTGTGGGGTCTGAACTAACTCTGAGAATGTCAGAGGTAAGTTGCAGGACACACATCTGGTGTCTACAGAGAACAGAACTGCTTGGTGTGGAAAACCCACAAGTTTAGTGTCAGTAGGGCTGTGAATAGAGAAGTAGTTTTCCTAGAGGTGTTAAGGATAGAAGGAAAAAAGGAAGAAGCCTTGAAGGAAAGAAATGAGCAGGCATTCTGTGCTATGCTATCCTTTCCATATTCATTATCTCATCTATTCCTAGAATAGCTACTCCGAGTTAATGTTTTTATCTCCAAGTTTTATGGTTAAGGAAAGTGGGATTCGGTGTAATTTGCATCGGGTCACACTGCTGACCAGTAGCCAAGCCGGACCTTAGAGTTGAGTTGGTTCATTCAACACTGTGTTCTATTGAGAATATAGGGAAGTAAAGTTTTAGTTCTATGAAACTGTAATGTCTCAGTCTGTCAGCTTCCTAATCTTTTTAAGTATTAAGAGTAGGGTTTAAAAATACTTGCTGGTTATCATTTCGCATAAATAGTTTCATTTGGTTTCATTACTAAGGGCCAAGCACCAAGGTGAACACTTGGAATGGAAGGACACCGAAGACGCCATTGTAGCCCTCAACAAGTCCTTTCGACATTTTGGTAGAAGCGTTCTCACTCTGGAAAGATGAGATTGCCATACTATTGGTGGCTTTTTCTGCTTTTAAACAAATCATCTACTCTCACAGATGCTCACCCCATACTCTTTAGTAGAGCTTTCATCCGTCTTTTGTTCTTAGTCAACAAGGCAGGCTCAGGCAGCCATATTAAGCAAAAACTCCTGTCGTTCATACTGCAAATATTTACAAACTTATGTGTAGATTTTGTACTATTACTATGTAAGTTATTAAAAATAAGTGGGAACCAGCAGTTAGCGTAATGGCTATGTCGCTGGACTCCCACGTAGTCGACCGCGGTTCGCGTCTCGGACCCGGTGGCTTACAACTCACGCCGGGCGCGTGTGCGTGCGTGCCCAAGATCCCGAGAGGAGAATGGAGGAGAAGGGATTGCGGCGTGACCATCCCCCCGGGGGGTGATTTCTCGCTTTCTGTCTCTATGTCTCTCTCTGTCTGTCTGGCGAGCGCACGCGCCCTATAGCGAAAAAAAAAAACCTCTCCAAAAAAAAAAATAAATAAGTGAGGGGCCAGCAGATGCTGTGGTAGTTAAGGCACTGGATTTCTACATGGCCGACTATGGTTCAAGCCCCAGACATGGCGACTTGTTTTCTCACTTTCTGTCCCTCCCTCTGGTGGGCACATGTGCCTTAAAATAATTAAAAAAAATAATAAAACAAAGGAAATTAAATAATTCTTTTAAAAAGAAGTAAAATTATTTCATAAAATACTAATATACAATGTACTGCATATATACTGTATACACAGACACACATGCACACACACACACTCACTGACAGTTTTTAATAAGTTTAGAGTTCAATGCAGAGGCCAGAGGAGAGTCAGTCTTTGGAATCTATTTTAAGTGATCATTTCACCTTAAGTTTGAACCTTTTATATTGCTTTGTCAATAAAGAATCCATAACTCAGGATGAAGTCATTGCTTCAAAGGAAAAACTGAAACACGGGCATAGCAGTTATCTCTGATGTAACAAGTAATCCCCAAAATGTAATGAGTTAAAACCACAGTATTTATCACATCTCACAATTCTCTGGGCAGTTCTGCTGGTCTTGCCTAGACTCACTGATGTGGCTGCAGTCAGCTCGTTGCTCAATGGCTAGACCCAGCCCTCCTGCCTTTCCTAGCAGCCTTTTCCACAGCACGACGGTTTCAGGGTTCCAGAAGTGCAGCCCTCACACATCAGTGTTTTCAAGTTTCTACTCTCATCTTGTTTGCTGACGTTACTGACCAAAGCCAGGCGCACGGCCACACTGAGTCAGGTGGGATCTTGAAACTTGTGACTTACTGGGGTCATTACTGTAACGACCTGCTGCAAAGGGTATTTATGGCACACTTAAAATTCCCTCTCATGTACTTCTAAGGTGGAGGACATGCTAACAAACTACACAGCCTTAAGGAGTCTGAAGATTATTGATGGGTAAATATCAAAAGAATACGAAGTTTGGTTGAGAGGCACCCGCATAGACTGAAGTGCTTCTTTGAGGTTGGCAGGAAGCCATGTATTAAACATTTCGATTGATTCCATTTGCATTTAGACACCTACCACAGATTGTATCTGTACCTACTTGGTCAACTGCCAACGCTTTTCTTTAATTTAGATGTTTCTTGCATTCCCAGTTCCTGGAAGGATTGCCGCCATGCTCTGGTTCTGTTTTGATGATTTATACTCAACGAGCTTTCTGATCACCACAGTAGGCTTCCCTACTCATAGTGTGTGGAGTACATGTTCTAGAAACATCAATAGGTCAGGAGCTAAAAAATTTCCAGGCACCAATTTTTTATGATTCTTTAAAAGATGGGATTCAAATATATCGGTTTAGGTCTGGCCTCACAGCCTAGTGGTTGGGGAAGCCAGAGTCCACATGGCCAATCATGCCGTTTGAGTTCCAGCCTGGCATTTGAAAATCATGCACTGGGCATGTGTGTGTGTGTGTGTGTGTGTGTGTACGCGCATGCGCATGCCTGTGCTCCAAATCCCAACAGGATGGCGAAATGGAGGAGAAGGGATTGTGGTATGACTATATCTCATTGAGGGGTGCTTTCTCCCTTTCCCTGTTCCTGTTTCTCTCTGGTGAGCACATATGCCCTCTGGCAATTAAAACAATAGCAACGACAACACACTTCTGTTAAAGGTATCGGCATAGAAAAAGAACATAGAATTTGAAATGAGAAAATATGAGCTTTGGTCCTCTCATTCACCAGAAAGTCAGTTAATCTTCTGCATATTAGTCTTCTCATCTATGAAATGGAAATAATAATAATAATTCCACTTAGAAGAAGAAAAGAGGTAAGATGAGATTTTCAGTTCAACCAATAACAGTGCTGTCAATGTGAGCGAGAGATAAAATGACAACCAATCATTCAATCTGTCGATGTTTACGGTATAAAAAGTAAATGAGAAAATACTATGAAAACTGCATGAGAAGTGGGGAATACTGTATACCATGTGCTCTGCCTCATACTTGACATTGTGCATAGAGAATACCTTTAGGGAGTGTATAAACCAATTCAGAGATAGAACCAATGTGTGTAAAAATGAAGAAGCGACTGGGACCAGCAGTTAGCGTAATGGCTATGTCGCTGAACTCCCACATAGTCAACCGCGGTTCGATTCCTGGACCCGGTGATTTAAAACTCATGCTGGGCGCGTGTGCGTGCGAGCCCAAGATCCCAAGAGGGGAACGGAGGAGAAGGGATTGCAGTGTGGCCATCCCCCCTGGGGGGTGATTTCTTGCTTTCTGTCTCTCTGTCTCTCTCTGTCTGTCTGGGGAGCTCACGCGCCATATAGCAAAAAATCCTCTCCAAAAAAAAAAAAAAAAAAAGTATAAAAAAAAAAATGAAGAAGCGACTGAGAACAAAGCACTCCCCATTCATCAGAAATTGAGAAATAGCAGAGACTGGGATGACGAGGAGCTGCCAGAGATGGTTCTGTGAAGGAAGCAGAACTTGAAGGATGCCTTCGGTTTAGGCAGAAAGATGACTGAGCAACAACTCAGGAAAAGATCCGAGGGAGGAGGAACGTGCATCCCAGAGACAGAGAAGGGCAGGTGTGACAGAGCAACAGATGAATTTAAAGTCACATAGTTGAACCACTTGTAGAGGGACTTGAAATTGGGTGGGCACGGTGTGGATGGAACAGTCATTTAACAGGACATTACTGCAAATTTTTGAGCTAAGTAATGAAATCCTGAGTTGGCAATGAATGAAGCTCAGGTTGACAATGAGGTGCAAGGGTGGGTGAGGATGGAGAGAGACCGGAAACAAGCAGGCTGTTGAAATAATCCACGCAGGCATTTGATAAGGTACTGAGACTGGAGGGGTAAGGAGGAGGACAAAGAAGAGCTAGATCTGAAATATATTTTTCATATAAAAAGCATGAAAACAAGTGGCAAAGGAAACAGGCATTTTTAGCGAGCTCTGATTCAGACTGGCAGAGCACTTGTGAAACAGGGATGGTACAAAGAGAAGTGTATTGGAAAGCAGGGAAAAAAAGATGAAAAGATGAAAAAAAATCTGAGATCACAGAGTTATTTTATTTTAAAAGAAAACCCCAAATTCTAGGGCCTGAACTCCCTCATATTCTACACTGATAATTTTTTCAGTAATAATTAAGGTTCAGAAATTATGGTGACATTCTCAAGCATAAAAGAACACGAATGGGACACAATGCACAAGCAATGGTCTGACTGTACACTAAAGTGTACGTATATGTGTACACACACACACACACACACACACACACGGGCAGTCTTTCCTCATTCACAGGGGATGTGTTCCAAGACCCTCAGTGGATGCCTGAAACCATGTGTAGTATCAAACTCTACATGTACTATGCTTTTTCCTTTACACACACACCTGCACAAAGTTTAATTTACAAATTGGGTACAGTAAGAGATCAGCAATAACAACTGATAATAAAATCAAACAACTATAATATGCTATATTGAAAGTTACATAAATGTGGTCTCTTTCTTAAAATGTCTTATCGTATTGGACTGACCAATTTGGAGGCTGGGGTTGACCACAGGTAACTGAAATCATACAAAGCAAAACCTCAGATAAACCCCTTTATTTAACTTTATGAAGAACTGTCTGATTGTATTGTGAAGTGCCTGAAATGGAAAAGGTACCATTTTTCATTTCCTTTAGCACTGTAGTGACGCTCCAGTTACTTTACACTCTTGTCAGCACATTATAATGGGTCCTTTTCGAGTTAGCCATCTAATAGGTATGTAATACTAGCTCATTGTTGTGATTTACATTTTCCTGGTATCTAGTGATGCTGACTAACATTACCTGTGCTCATTGGCCAGAGGTTATTTACTTCTCCCCCCCCCCCCTTTTTTTTAATAGAGGTTTTTGCTACAGAGCGCATGGACTCACCAGAAAGAAAGAGACAGAAAGATAGAAAGGGGAAAAACACTCCCAGGGGGATGGCCACACCGCAATCCCTTCTCCTCCTTTCTCCTCTCGGGATCTTGGGCACGCATGCACACGTGCCCAGCAATGAGTTTCAGCTACCAGGTCCGGGACTCGAACCGTGGTCGACTACATGGGAGTCTAGCGACATAGCCATTACGCTAACTGCTGGTCCCAGGTTATTTACTTCTGTGCAATGCTTGTTTAAATATTTTCCTCACTTTTAAGTTGAGTCATCATTTTATTGAGTTATAAAAGTTATTTATATATTCTGGACTCAATGGTTTTTTTTTTTTTAGAGAAAATTTTGCTATAGTGTGTGTGCATTCTCCAGAAAGACATGGAGACAGAAAGCAAAAACTCACCCCCCCAGGGGGGATGGCTATGCTTTAATCCCTTCTCCTCCATTCTTCTTTTGGGATTTTGGGCATGCATGTACATATGCCTGGCATGAGTTTTAAGTAGCTAGTTTTGGGACTCGAACCACAGTCCACTACATGGGAATCCAGTGATGTAATCATTACGGCATCTGCTGGGCCCAAATTCAAGGTTTTTAACAAAAAGTGTGTTGTGAAATTTTTCTTACTGTCTTGGTATGCCAATTTGTTTTAACTATGTTATTTGGAAGAAAAAAGTTTTTAATCTTGATGAAAGTTCCTTTTAACTTTATTTCTTCTTTTATATTGGAGTGTCGGAAAAGTCCTGATGTGTTTTTCTAACTTTTCCAAAGACCCAATTAGTTTTTCACTTTTGTGTCCTGTTTAAAAAATGTTTGTTTGGGAACCAGCAGTTAGCGTAATGGCTATGTCACTGGACTTCCACGTAGTCGACCGTGGTTCGAGTCCCGGACCCGGTGGCTTAAAACTCACGCCGGGCACTTGTGCGTGCGTGCCCAAGATCCCGAGAGGAGAATGGAGGAGAAGGGATTGCGGCGTGACCATCCCCCCTGGGGGGTGATTTCTCGCTTTCTGTCTCTATGTCTCTCTCTGTCTGTCTGGCGAGCGCATGCGCCCTATAGCAAAAACCTCTCAAAAAAAAAAAATGTTTGTTTAATCTAGTGTCATAAAGATTTTATTCCCTGTCTTATTCAGAATTTTATCAGTTTCGGCTCTCTTATTTAGGCCTAAGATTCATTGTGAATTAATCTTTGTGCAAGGTATGAGGTAAAGATCAAGGTTCAAATTGTTCCCTGTATAGACATCTGGTCATTCTGGTGCCATTTATTAAATTTTTTTTCTCCACTGAATTAAAAATAAGTTGGCAACATATATTTCTGGATTCTCATTAAGGTCCATTTTGCAATATGCCTATTCTTTTTTTCATTTAAATCATTTTATTGATATTTATTTATTTATTTATTTATTTATTTATTTTAGACCAGAGAGGGCCAGAGTGAGAGAGAGAGAGCAAGGGAGAGGGGAAGTGAGAAAGCAAGCTACCGGGTCCAGAACTTGAACTGCTGGTGGTCATGTGGGAGTCCAGCACTCTTAACCACCATGCTACCTGCCAGCCCCAAGTATACCTACTCTTATATCAGTTTTATAACAGTTGTGATTATTGTGACTTTTGAGTAAGTTTTCATATCAGGTAATAAAACACCTTTAATTTTGCTTTCTATGTAACATTGTTTTGCCTATTTTAAATTCTTTATTTTTTTATATAAATTTAAAATCATCTCATTGACTTCTTCAAAGAATCCTCTTTGTATTTTGATTGGGATTGCATGGAATTTTTAGAGCAATTTGAAGATTATCATCTTAAATACATGGAATCTTCAATTCGTGAACACAGTGTAGCCCCCATTTATTTGCTTACTTTACTTTCTCTTTGCAATGTTTTACAGTTTCACTGTTTAGGACTTGCACATTTAAAAATATTTATTCTTACTGTTCATGCTATTTTAAGTTAAAAATTTTTATTGTTAATTGTTTTTTGCTAGTATGTAGAAATATTAGCTTTTACATTGATCTTTTATAATCTTGCTAAATTTATTCATTAGATTAATAGCTATTTTGTGGATTCCTGGGTACTGTACCTGCTCAATCACACCATCTGCAAATAAACACAGCTTTCCTTCTTCCTTTCTCATTCACATGGATTTTATTTCCATTACTTGTCTCACTGCCCTGGCTAGAGACCCCAAACAACGTTAAACCAAAGTGGTGGGAGAAGACATCTATGCCTTATTGCAAATCTTTGAGTATGATGCTTGTTGTAGGTTTTTCATAAGTGCCTTTAATCAAATTGAGCACATTCCCTTTCATTCTTAATTTGCTTAGAGTTTTTATCATAGGCTCAGCACAATCAGTAGTGATACTGCTGTGCAATGCCGGAGACCAACGATATGGGAAAGCTCCAGGTTCATATTACATCCTGGGTCTACCTCAACGCTGTACACTCATTGGCCTGTGATCCTGACTGGCTGCATGGCTGAGGGGCCGTGGGGATTACAGTGTGAAGATGCTGTTAAGGATGCCTGTTTCTACCTGTGTCCCTTGTTCTCTCTGTCAAGAAACAAATAGTCTATGGGACCAGCAGTTAGCGTAATGGCTATGTCGCTGGACTCCCACGTAGTCGACCACGGTTCGCGTCCCGGACCCAGTGGCTTAAAACTCATGCCGGGAGCGTGTGCGTGCGTGCCCAAGATCCCGAGAGGAGAATGGAGGAGAAGGGATTACGGCATGGCCATTCCCCCTGGGGGGTGATTTCTCGCTTTCTGCCTCTCTGTCTCTCTCTGTCTGGTGAACGCTCGTGCCCTATAGCAGAAACCTCTAAAAAAAAAAAAAAAAAAAAAAAAAAGAAACAGACTATATAAAAAAGAAGAAAAAGAAGAAGGGGGCAGTAGATGGTGTAATGGCTTTGTCACTGGACTCCCATGTAGTCAACTATGGTTCAAGTCCTGCACCCAATGGCTTAAAACTCACAAGAGGCGAAGGGTGGAGAAGGGATTGAGGCATAGCCATCCCTCTTGGGGGTGATTTATCTCTCTCTGTCCCTGTTTTTCCAGCGAGCACATGCACCCTATAGCAAAAAACAAAACAAAACAAAACAAAAACCTCTCTCTAAGATATATAAATAAAAATAAATTTTAAAAAATTAAGTATATTTTTTTACAATCATGGAATAGTTCTGTAAAATGTTTTCCTTTTATTCTTCCTCTTTCTTTTAATTTTGCCGTCAGTCACGTGTATTCTCCAAAGAGAGACAGAGTGAGAAAGAGAGGGAAAGCAAGAAATTACCCTCCATGGGACATGGTCATGCCACAATCCCTTCTTCATTTTTCCCTCCTTTCAGGATGTTGGACACATATGCACACGTTTTCAAGCCTCAGGGTCCTAGACAGGAAGTACAAGGTTGGTCATGTGGGATCCAGCTGTCTTAACCACTAGGCCACAGGCAGGCCCTATCAAATGTTTTTCTACATCTATTACAATGACTGCATGGTTTTCTCCTATACTCTTTTTTTTAAGAATTATTTTATTTAACTTTATTTACTATTGCTGTTATTATTTTTCAGTTTGATCAGACAGAGAGAGAAAGAGAGAGGGAGGGAGGGAAAGTGAGAAAGTAAGCTACCAGGTCCAGGACTCAAACTGTGGTTGGCCATGTGGGAGCCCAGCACCTTTAACCACCATGCCACCTGCCAGTCCCTCCTATACTCTTTAAATAAGGTGAATTTTACTGATTTTCAGGCACATGTAAATAATTTGACCTAAACTGAAAAGTAACGGTAGAACATAATAGAACATAATAATAATAATGAAATAATAAATAATAATAGTGAAATAATAAAGTGAATTTTTAATGAAAATGGAAAATCAAAACATGTGTCCTAATATTGCTAAGTAAGTGCACCCCTTAAAAAATCAGCAGAAAACCCCCAAATGCTTGGTATTTAATTTAGAAGTGGGAAAGGAGTGAGAGTATCTTACGCTCTTTCTTTGCTAATTTTTAATTTTCTTGTGTTTATTGAAATACTCATTTCTAGTGGTGCATTAAAAAGTTAGCAACTCAACAATAAGTATCAACTAAAAATATCTGAAATCCTTTGCCTAAAATCACTTTTTTTTATTAGGAAAAGTCTGTCTTCAGGTATTGTATTTGATTGTTTGTATTTGATTACATTAAAAAAATCAAATTCCCAAGTAAAAGTTTCAATAGTTATTCAGTCTCTTTTTTACAATTAAAACAAAAATATTTCTGGGTTTAAATTTAACTGTAGTATTGGACTACTGCCTGATCATTTTGATTCCATGAAAGTTTAATTTCTTCCTAGGAAAAAACATTTGAGTGATTAGGAGCAGGACTAAGCACCCATCCCCATGAAAACTGAACATAAAATGAAATAATTCATCATGCAAAAAATAGCCTCCATAAAAAAATACAGTTTCCTGGAAGGTAAATTATAAAAGTATGCATTTACTCAATCATTTTAAATACCATAATTATACAGGCTGCTCATCAAAAGACTTTTAAGACTCATTAAAATCATAAAACAATTCTAATTAAATCCATATTTAAATTAAGTTTCTATAACTAACCTACGTGGTACTTTAAATCAAACAAAAAAAGTTGTATAAAAGATCCAATTAATTGTAAGTTTTTGTAAGAATTAAAGCCTAATTACTCTATGATTAAGTTTCCCCAAAATGTAATCATCAATGGCTCTATTCAAAAGAATTAGCCTGCTGTACCCCAGATGCCAGAGGAGGGCTGCAGCCTGGCTTTGACACCAGCCAACCTATTCATCTGAAACCAGCAGGACTATGGAAACTTTACCTCCACCCCCACTGGGGATCGGAGCAGAGACCAAACAAAGCAGCATATTTTACACAGATAAATGTCTCCCTATCTGCAGAGTTCCCTATCTGATTAAATGGAGTCATGTTCATCAGTAAATTAAAATATCCACCATCAGAGCAGGTTTGGGAAACAATGGCCATTTCAGAGATTCCCAAGTTGATGGGGAAAGATGCACAAGAAAAGAATAGGGTTTGCAGCTTACAGAGAAAGAGAATTGGGCCTTCTAAGGGAACTGGCGCTAGATAAAGCATTGGCTTCTAACTCTCTGCAACTCTTCTTTCTTACTTAGCTACTTGAAATGTTTTTCATTTTTATTAGTCCAACTTCCCACGGGAAAGAAAATAAAAAAGCTCGGTGACATCGCTGCCTCTTGTGTGTTCTCCGAAACTAATTAACCCTATGAAGTTATTAGGGCAGCATCGTTTTTTTCTATGACATCACACAAGGTGAAGGTCACTTCTCTAATATTCTTGGCTTCATTCATGTGGTGCATATCCCACAAAATATAATTTATTGTAATTTCCCCAGTGCCCTGATAGCCAAGTGATTAGTTATTATGGTACATAAAAAGTTCAGATGGAGCACATATGATTTATAGCCTCTATTTCTGATAATCTAATTTTCTTTTATGGTAAAAAGAAATGTACTATTTATGTTTTATAGATTGTTATTTTGAGGAAATGACTATTTAAAGTATCTTCTCGTGTGGATACTTACTGATTGCAAGGCACCTGGAAGCAGAACCTCCAAATGATTGGGATACAGGGTAACTCTTAATCCCATTAATGAGAACTTTTTCTGAACTACCCTAGCTGGGCTAGTGACAGACTGTCTTATCACGTGACAGGTTAAGTCAAGCCAGAGCTACCTGCCATTCACCCCACAGACATCAGTGAAAAAAGGAAGGCTCTAGGCAGTTAGAGCTGAGTATAGGATTCAGCTACAGCTCAATTTCCTTCCCCTCCGGGATACTCTCCCTGACTTGAAAAGCCCCCAGCTCTTTGCTATAAGTTATTCTTACACATTTTAAATGTGGAATTACCTGCTCCAATTGTTCTAAGGGGAATAAAAGGACATTGTGGAGACCAGAGAACTAAAAGTTCTGGTATTTGGATACAGGATGAGGATGTGATGAGCCGCACAAGCAAACCCTAGGGAAAGGGGAGACCAACAAGGGCAGAACAGCTGGTCAGTTTTCCCTCTTAGATGAGGTTCTCCTTCCAGGGCTCACTTTGGATATCTAGGCTTCATCTTTCCAAGGGAGGAAGTAGATGTTGACAGACCATCTCCTCCCGCTCTGCCCCCTGGGTTCCTGCTAACCCCATTTGCTGAAAGCTACTCTTTCATAGGCCTCCACACCATTATTCCAACTTTTCTCTCAATATTCTGACCACTATACTATTTGTTTATTTATATTCTAGGCTTTTTTTTTTTTTTTGCTATGGAGCACATGTGCTTACCAGTGAAAGGGAGAGGGAGGTAAAGAGGATAATCACTAGTTAGACTTCAACCCCTCCTCTTGGGCCTGCATGATTTTCAGGATGCCAGGTCTTAGACTTGAACTGCAGAGTCAGCCATGTGGAATCTAGTACCTTAACCTCCACTCTCCCTGCTGGCCCCTGACCATCTCTCTTGTTTGGTTTATTGTTGATCGAGACTCTTCTGCTTTATACTTATAGCTATGAACAGCACCTTCAGTTAGGAAACTCAGTCCTTTGGATCTCACTGAGAGTCCACTGGGTTTAGCTCACTGGGAGGTCAATGAGCCCCACATCTGTGGCCTCCTCAGGAGGTTTGCTATCTTCTCCAGTTACGTGACGAGTACTGTTATTCAGCCATCTTCTTGTCTCACATTCTAGAAATCCTTAAGGAAGTGAACTGTCCACCCTCAAGCCAACACCTGCCACCCTCTTCTACCTCTGTCAGAGGCACTACTGGACCACATTGAGATAACCGAGAGCGGACGGGCCTCACCTCTCCCTGCCTCATCATTACTCGCTCCTGCTTCGTTGTTTCTATTCTTTTGTCTGTCAAGATTTCATCTTCTCACTCCCCAAATTGAAATCCTTCTCATATTTCTAGCCAGTATTAAATTTCTCCCAAATCTTCTCTGATTACTTCAGCTCTCAGTGTCTTCTAAACTCATTCACATTTAATGTCTATACCATAAAATGTAGCATTTAATCAATCCTGTCTTATATTTTTTGCCATGTATTCACCAGGGTCCTAAACTAACCTTAGCCGAGTCTATCCTCTGTGTCAGGCACTAGGGTGCTATTCGTACATCATTTCACCAAATTCTCATGATTTTAGAGTTTCAGTATATTCTCCAGATTAGAAAGAAAGATGCTGAAATTGAGAGAGACAAAGTGACCTACTCAAGGTCACAGGGTAAACCGGCAGAGGAAGTATTCACACCCACTCCTATCTGGCTACCAATCAATATTCCTCCCATTCCCTGTCTTGACTGAGTCCAACTCCTTTAAGCTAATTTTGAGATTTCAGAATTTGATTTCTTTACCCTATGAAAGAATCTGAAGCACGTGTATCACTATCACCTTAAATCCTATTCCAAATAAGATGTAAATAAATGAATACATAAATGTAGCATCCACGATTTCTATAAACAAACCCACTAAATTCTAACGCAGAGTTTGAATTGACGATTTCATATCATCAATAGAAAATACACGGAAGAGACACACCAAAAAAGGTCTAATTATTATTTACACAAGCACAGGCGATTTTGTTACCAGTCATAATCGTAATTCATAGCTCTCGTCAAACCTTTTCTCCTTTAACACGATGCGGCTGCACGCTGCTAGTAGTCTTACCCGTGAACTGACGGAATGACAACGGCGGCTGATGCTGTTGGAAACCTACCCCTGGCCCCACAGAGCCCCTTCCCATCCCTGGGCCCTGCAGCCCAGCCTTCAGTGGCCAACACCTGGGTCTCTGTAGACTGTTTTCAGGCTGTGGGAACTTACCCAGTGTGCATGAGATTCCGTGTCCCCATAGAATAGGCTTCAGCTAAAAATGAAGGTTGTGAGATGTCAGTGCTCCCTTACTCTTTGGCCAGGTTAATTCTGAGGTGTGTGTTTTACACAGTTACCCCAACCTTCCCTGAGGAAGGAAGGTGCCCATCAGCTTAATCACACACACCTTATCGATCACCTTTTTTCTGTACGAACTCCAATTCTTTGCTGACATATCTGCATTTTCCATATGACCCGATGCATCTACTCTGTTTCTAGGGGAATCCAACTAAGTCAACAACCATAGCAGCAGAATATCAGTATTAAAAACAGTGAAGTCTTGCACTTACAGTTGTGACTTCTGATTCACACCCTTCATTACTGCTTTATTTCCTACTGCTGAAATGTCTGATGTCGTTGCCATTCTGTGCTATGGGACCAGGTAAAAGGAAACGGGAAATACTGGGCTGGACGTGGGGGCTACTCCAGGTATGAAGGCAACAGTTCAAATAAAATAGAACCAGCCCCAGAACTCACAACTGCCAGCTTGCAAACTGGATGAAGTCACACTCTTATTACACCATTTATCATCTACCATCTACTACTTGCTGGCTCCAGTTTCTTTGAATTTTGAGAGAAAATTCTTTTCATTAAACTATAGCAGCATGTGCATAAAAATATTTTTGCGGAAGTGTAATATATAAAACTGAAAATGTGGAGCCATTTGGCTGAAGTAAAGGGAGCAGGTACTTGAGACTCTAATGGTGACCCACAGAATCCTTGGCCAGTACAAGTAACAGCTGTCTGGGATGATGCTTCCTTTAATAACATGCAGTGCGTGTGTGTTGGGGGGGGAAGCAGGTGGTATGATGGTTAAAGCACTGGGCTCTCACATAGCTGACTGTGGTTTGAGTCCCAGACCAGATGGCTTAAAAACCATGCCTGGAAGGGACCAGCAGATGGCATAATGGTTAAGTTGCTGGACTCCCATGTAGTTGACCACAGTCCGAATCCGAGAGCCAGTGGCTTAAACTCACGCCAGGCACATGTGTGTGTGCCCAAGATCTTGAGAAGAGAATGAAGGAGAAGGGATTGCACTGTGGCCATCCCCTGGGGGGTTGATTTCTTGCTTTCTTTCTTTCTGTCTCTCTGGCAGGCACACACGTCCTACAGCAAAAATTTCTCCTCGAAAGAAGAGAAAAGAGAAGAGAAGAGAAGAGAAGAGAAAAGAAAAGAAAAGAAAAGAAAAGAAAAAAAAAAGAAAAGAAAAGAAAAGAAAAAAGAAAAGTAAAGTAAATCACACCGGGCACATGTGTATGCATGCCCAAAATCCCAGAAGGAAAATGGAAGAGAAGAGATTGTGGCATCCCTCCTGGGGGGTGATATCTCACTTTTCTTCTCACTATCTCTCTCCAGCAAGCACAAATGCCTTATGGCAAAAACCTAAAATAAATAAATAAATAAAAATGCAATTGGGCCTCAAAACCCATAGCCTTGTTCTTAGCCTTGTGAACGGTGGGCTAGCATCCACATAGCTGACACTTCAAAGCCACTACTGGTTGCATCTTTTGGAACTGAAATATGAATTGAAGAATTATATAAATAACGAGGATAGAGGGAAGGAAAATCACAAGAGTAGTGTGCAGAGGGTTAGATATCCTGGCCTGTTTTGTATTTGATGGCTGAGAACAGAGGCAGAAGGAAGATGCATCTGTGTTTACTGTTTACATGTGCTGGGCTTATGAAATCAACATTACTCTGTTTAAGAGATGAGTTATACCAGAAGTGTGACTTCGGTGGGGACCTCTACCATTGTCAGGGACCAGGATTGCTTTCTCACTTTCCTTTTCTCACTCTCACTCTGTCCCTCTCTGGTCAAATTAAAATAAATAAAGTTATATAAAATAATTCTTAAAAAAAAATCTGCAATGTTGGGCCAGCAGATGGTGTGGGGGTTAAGGTGACTGGATCCCACATGCCTAACTTTACGGTTCAAGTCCCAGACCTGATGGCTTGAGAAACACAGCAGGCAGGTGTGGGTGCTCAAAATCCTGACAAGAGAATCGCAGCACCATCCCCTCTGGGGGCAGGGGTGCATTCTCACTTTCCCTCTCTCTCTCTCTCTCTCTCTCTCTGGTAATGTATAGGGAGAAAAAAAAAAAAAAAAAAAAAAAAAAAAAAAAAAAAAAAAAACAAGAATAGGGACCAGCAGTTAGTGTAATGGCTATGTCGCTGGACTCCCATGTAGTTGACCGTGGTTCGAGTCCTGGACCCGGTGGCTTAAACTCACGCCGGGCACGAGTGCGTGCGTGCCCAAGATCTTGAGAAGAGAATGGAGGAGAAGGAATTGCGGCGTGGCCATCCCCCATGGGGGTGATTTCTCATTTTCTACCTCTCTGTTTCTCTGTCTGTCTGGCGAGCACACGTGACCTATAGCAAAAACCTCTCCAAAAAAAAAAAAGAATAAAACATAGTCACCCTGCTCTCAAATTCCTTGATGACAAAATAAAATTAAAATAAAAAAAAGATGTATCATACTTTCTGCTTCCGAATTCAGAGGCTTCTACCATAAGAAACAGAACAAAGCAGATGCCGGGGACTGGGAGAGAAGTGTGAGTTTCCAAATAGCCTACTAAATATGGCTGCTGTTGGTGCCATTTTTTCATCCCTACTGTATCCAGAGACCCAGGCTAATCTGGGACAGAGCCTCAGCACTATCAGTTAAGTAGGATTTCATCTGAAACACTCTCCCAATGGCATTTCCATTTCGTTTGAGGAAAAACTAACCACGAATGGTATTGGATGTGGTAACTCTTGACCAAATGGGTCCGTCTCTATTGATCCCCTGTCTCAAAGCCTTTGGTTCTGGGAGTGTGGTCTTCAATTCAGAGCACTACAGAGGGCATTTTACTATGATTCCTAAGACACTCGGACCAGTGTTCCTTTTTCTTAGATTCTCCCCACACCTGGCTTAAGGTGAACAGTTCTAATGATGGCATTCATGTGTACACAGAGACATGGAAAGGGTTCCTTGTTCCTAATGGAACTACAGAAACTCGGAGAAATAAAGCATTTCCTGCTGTTTTCATGATCAATGCTTGCAATAGAGTGCATAAATGCTTCAGTTTACAGAAATAGCTAGACCTTCCTGAACCCTCCCAGTGATTAATTAGAAAGCCTGTCTTACAGATTTTTCTCTCAGGTGTAGTAACCTTGTAGCCCCTACCATTAAGAACTAATAAATAAATGCTTGGTTAAGCATAAACAGGGTGATAGGCAGTGAAAGAGTGATGATCTTGGTTTTTATGCAATATGCTCACTCTGTCATTTTACCTTGGAGGACAAAATAATATACAAAACTAAAAGTTGCCAAAGCAACTACAGTGAGCAATTTGTTATTAGCCACTTAAAACATGTTAATAGTCCTCACTGTGAATGATCACTTTTGCGATTTATCATGACCAATTGTAAGAAATAAATTAATGATTTCTGGAGAACATTTCCAATCCACGATTAAACTGAAGACTTATAATGGATATAAAGACATTTAGTAAGTAGATGGTCAGATGTTTAATTTTACTCTTAATAAAATAAAAAAGAAAAGAAGGACCAGCAGGTGGCATAGCGATTAGGGCATTGGACTCCCACATGGGCAACTGCGGTTCAAGTCCCGGATCCAGCGACTTGAAACTCATGCCAGGTGTATGTGTGTGCATGCCCAAAGTCCTGAAAGGAGAATGAAGTGAAAAGGACTGCAGCATGGCCATCCCTCTAGGGGGAAATTTCTCACGTTTTTTCCTTTCTGTCTCTCTCTGTATCTCTCGTAAGCTCATGTGCCCTATAGCAAAAATCTCTCTCTAAAAAGAAAAAAAGAAAGAAGTAAATTAGGTCATAAAGCAGGTACTCATGACCAAATGGAAAACTATCCATTTAGTAGATACTTTGAATGTCTGATTTGCACAGATATTGTAAATTACTGATCATATTAAATACAGTTCCTTCTCTCTTGCTTATACATTTATTGCTAATAAACCTAGTAATAAGCCTAGGACCTGCTGGTTCCTTCTGTGATCCTACTTTTTCATTTATTTAGTATAGGGTTCCTGGGCTCATGAGAGAGAGAGAGAGAAAGTCAGAAATCACCCCCCAAGAGGGATGGTCACACTGCAATCCTTTCTTCTTCATTCTCTTTTTGGGATTTTGGCCATGCACACACTTGCACTGGACATGATTTTCTTTCTTTCTTTCTTTTTTTTTATTTTGAGAGTTTTTTGCTATAGGGTGCGTGCGCTCGCTAGACAGACAGAGACAGAGAGACAGAGAGACAGAAAGTGAGAAATCACCCTCCAGGGGGGATGGCCATGCCACAAACCCTTCTCCTCCATTCTCCTCTCAGGATCTTGGGCATGCACGCACACGTGCCCGGCGTGAGTTTAAGCCACTGGGTCCGGGACTCGAACCGTGGTCGACTACGTGGGAGTCCAGCGACATAGCCATTTCGCTAACTGCTGGTCCCCTGGACATGATTTTCAAGCTGTCAGGTCCAGGACTGGAATTCTGGAGACAGCCATGTGGGATCCAGCAGCCTTAAACCACCATGCCACATGCTGGCCCTACCCCAATCATATATTTTTCGATAAACTTGAGAAACAATATGTCAAGCTGAGAGCTTTAAAAATCTTGAGATAATCTAAAAAATCTTCAAAATACTAGCTTCTATCATGAACATGATGTAAAAAGTAGCTAACCTTGCTGTAACTATGCAAACAGAACTCCACAAACATGAAAGTTTATTTAAAAAAAAATCAAAGAGGATGATTATACACAAACATTTGGTTAAATAACTAAATCTGTGAACAATTAATTCAGTTGAAAAGGATGTTCATAGAAGTAACAAATTATTTTTACCAACTCTAGGCCACAGTTTATGAGTCAAATACTCTTATTATTAAGGCAATGTGAGTTATGCAAATATGATAACTGCCAATTCAGTCAAAGACATCCTTTAAATCGAAATAGTCACTTGGACGTACAATAACATATTTTTAAGGTATAAGAGTTTGGATTGACATTTTTCTCTCTCAGAATTATAGGAGCTCTTGAAGACATTGAGTTATACCTTGAGGAATTCCCAAATATAAAATCCCCAGTTAGATAAAGAGCTGTGGATTGTGTGTGAATAAGGAATTGGAGAACTACCTAAAAAATAACACAGTTTCATTCTTCGCAAATCCCTTTTCTGTTACAGAAGGTAGCATCACACTCAAACAAATGCAAAAACTAAAAACTATCAAGTTAAATTGTAAGCTCTTTATGGAAAAATAACTTCCTTTAGCTTCCTTTGTAATTCTTTCAAAGATTAACACTGTGCCACTGTGAGCATCCTATATATGCCAATTGAATGGCTTTCTATATTTTTTCTTCAGGAAAAAATGAAAAGGAATTTACAAAAGATAATATCAGAAAGATGTCCCATTTTCCTGGGTATTTAAAACTATTCATTCATTCAACTATTCATACAGTCTCATCTGCAGAGGGCAGTTCATCATCACTTAAAATCCTCCCATCCAGAAATAACTTCAATATTCCGTGAATATCTTACCAGACATCTATGTCTATATGAAGATAAAGATGGAAATATGTTTTTTTAAAATAATTATTTATTTATTATCATTATTCTTCAATTTGACCAGAGAGAGACAGACAGAGAGAGAGAGAGAAAGTGAGAAAGCAAGTTGCCAAGTCCGGGACTCGAACTGTGGTCGACCATGTGGAAGTCCAGCTCCTTTAACCACCATGCCACGTGCCAGCTCCAGAAATATGTTTTTAAATAGGACAATGTATTGATGGTAAATGCCAGCTTTAATGACAAATGTAAAAAAATTAAAGAAAAAATTACAATGACACAAAAATCGTTGGTCTTCAGAGCAATGTGTCTTCACTGTAAGTTGTTAGAATTCTTTTAAATCAAGGCAAAATAATAATAATAATGATAATGATAATGCCATGAGGACTGTAAATTCCTGAAGTCAGTATTTAAAACAGTCTGTTTTGAGAGCTGATTGTAAAAGATGTCTGAACACATCAGTTTTTCCTCCCACTTTTCTTTTTCCCGACTAGTAGTCCATACGTGTATGTGTGTGCACATGTATGTATATGACTATTTTTACATTCTTAAGATTTATTTTTCCATTTAACCATGATTTCCATGATTGTTTAATTTTAAATGTTTTTACATAATATTTCATTTTAGGTTAATTCTTGCTAGTAAAGCTGGTGTACTCCTTTAAGCTTGTATCGGCTTGAGAGTGTTGTCTTTGTAGTTTGGATCATGTTGCTTTCTTATTTATTTACATTTTTTTAGGTTTTTGCCATAGGGTGCATGTGCTTGCCAGAGAGAGACAGGGAGAGGGAAAATGAGAATTCGCCCCCCACCCAGAGTATGGGGGGTGATATTAAAGTTTATTTATTAGTTTTTTCTATGAGTGAGAGAGAGAGGGAGACAGAGACAGAACCCCCTATAAAACCTTGATGCTGAGATCCACCCTCAGCCTCGCCAGCCCTGGATCCCAGGCACACAAGTACCTGGAATACTCAGGAACATCTCTGGATGTACATCTGGAACCTTCCCATGTGGGAACCCTCACAGGGTACTGTTTTTTACTACTGCGGCGCTGTTTGAGTCCACAGTGTTGTTTTTTTTGCATTAAGTTTTTTGCAGACATAAAGGGCCTTTGTAATATACATATCAATTTTTTTTTCTTCAAGGGAAGTTTACTTTATATTGAATTTGTTTGATTTGTTCTGCTATTTTCTTTAGAAACAGAAATTTTGTGATTGTTGGATCTCCTTTTTCCATCTGCCTTATCTATATCTTCTTTATAATTTCTACGTGTTTGGGGTCAGCTGGTGATGTGTTGGTTAAGGTGGCTGGAACCCATCTGACCGACTGCTTGGTTTGAGCACAGTCCCACGGTTTAAAAAATGCACTCATGCTTGCGTGCATACTCCATATCCCAAAGGGAGAATGGAGGTTCTAGAAGGAAAGGCCATCTCTCCTGGGGGGCCATTTCTCACTTTCTCTCTCTTGCTCTGTTCTCTTGTCTCTTTCTGGAGAGCATGTATGCTCAATAGCAAACTTAAAATAAAATAAAAGTAATAATTTTTACAAGGTTCTTTTTTTCTAATTTTTTTTTTCTGGTTTTTGTTTTTTTGAGAGGTTTTTTCGCTATAAGGCGCGTGCGCTCGCCAGACAGACAGAGACATAGAGACAGAAAGCGAGAAATCACCCCCCAGGGGGGATGGTCACGCCGCAATTCCTTCTCCTCTTGGGATCTTGGGCACGCACACGCACCCGGTGTGAGTTTTAAGCCACTGGGTCTGGGACGCGAACCGCGGTTGACTACATGAGAGTCCAGCGACATAGCCATTACGCTAACTGCTGGTTCCCTCTAATTTGGTTTTTGAGATTTATCTTCCTCGTCTTTATTTCTCAGTTCTAGTCTCCGTACCTTTATTTTCAGGAGTATACATTCTAATTTTTATTGCCTTTATTGGGTTTTCAAGTCTGTCATGATTTCTAGTTTCTCCTTCATTTCTTTCCTGAGTTTTCCAGGTCAACTTTTATCTTATATTATTTCATTGTGTCACTTTCATGAACTCTTTTAAAATTGTTTTCTACAGATCACATTGTAATTCCTTTGAGACTTTGGAGAACTTTACTCTTCAGATGTGTATTTCTCTTCTGCCTTTTGATTATTCTCCCTTTTTAAAAAAATGTTGCTGAATCAGAGGGATTCTAAATATATCTGTGTTTTTCCTTCCTCCCTTCCTTTTTCTATATCCTAATTTTAAAGTTTATTTATTTCCTCCATTAGAGAGACAGAGAGATAAGCACTGCTGTCTTTTTTTTTTTGAGAGGTTTTTGCTATAGGGCGCGTGTGCTCGCCAGACAGACAGAGACAGAGAGATAGAAAACGAGAAATCACCCCCCAGGGGGGATAGTCATGCCACAATCCCTTCTCCTCCATCCTCCTCTCGGGATCTTGGGCACGCACGCACAGGCACCTGGCGAGAGTTTAAGCCACCGGGTCCGGGACTGGAACCATGGTCGAGTAAGTGGGAGTCCAGCGACATAGCCATTACGCTAACTGCTGGTCCCAGCACTGCTGTCTTCAAGCTGCAATTTCCCCCTGCCTCCACCAGCTCACCTCATGGGCATGGTGTGCTCAGGGAGGTCCTGGGAAGCGAACTCAGGACCTTCCTCACACGGGGCCAGTTGGGTTACCATTGTGTTGCCACCTGGCCCCATCTTCCCAGTTTTATGCATACGTAAGAGATTTTATTTTATTTTATTTTATTTTATTTTATTTTATTTTTTGCTGATAGGGTGAACAGGATTTCTTCTTCTTTTAAAGAGAGATTTTTGCCATAGAGTGTGTGCGCACACCAGAGAGACAGGGAGAGACAGAAAAGAAAGTGAGAAATCACCCTCCTTGGGGGAATGCCACACTGTAATCTCTTCTCTTCCAGTCTCCTCTCGGGATTTTGGGCATGCCAGCGTGAATTTCAAGTTGCCAGGTCCAGAACTCAAACTGCAGTCGACTACGTGGGAGTCCAGCGACGTAACTATTACGCCATCTGGTGGTCCAAGATATCTTTTTTTTGAGAGATTTTTGCTATAGGGCGTGTGCGCTCGCCAGAAAGAGAAAGTGAGAAATCACCACCCCCAGGGGGATGGCCACGCAGCAATCCCTTTTCCTCCATTCTCCTCTAGGGATCTTGGGCACACATGCACACATGCCCAGCGTGAGTTTAAGCCACTGGGTCGGGGACTCAAACCGCGGTCAACTACATGGGAATCCAGCGACAGCCATTACGCTAACTGCTGGTCCCCCAATATACCTTCTTAAGGACAAGGTTCTATTTCTTTAGTTGTGCTCTGTGGTTTGTCAAAGAAGCCTGCCTGAAATGTGTTTGCTCTTACTATCTTCTTTGAGAGTTATTCTAACTCTTGTAGCATGAATATCATGTGGACAGTGTTGAGACCCTTTAGTCCAATACCCAAATATTTCTCACATCAAAAGTCTCCTCAAACTCATTCCATGGTTTCTTTTTATTTCTTTCTGTCAGTGCTTATCTGCCACGCTCCTTTAGTCCCCCCCCCCCCAACACACACACATACACATACATACATGGTTTCTACGCCTACTATTTGTGGATTACCCTTCCCTTCCTTCCATCCACAAGGGACCTGTGATGTTTGTGAAAACAGTGTTTTAAGGATTATATAGCTCTGGAAGGGAGGAATTAGCAGAGGATCAAATCAGCTCTATATAAATTACTACCTTGCTGTTGTTCTTTGGGTAGAGAAGGAGAGAGCATATTGTGAAAACCATCATATTGAGTTATTTATTTTGAAGCGATTTTATGTTGTTATAACAGGGATTGTTGTACTTCTTTTACTCTTTAATTCAGAAATTGAGCCAGCAATGTACTTTTCTCCTAATTAGGTTTTAGTTATATGTAGGGACTCCCTAGGTACCCGTGGCTAGGAACTTTAATATAGATAAAAATGCAGCATCATACTCTGTTCTATGTTATTATCAACGGAGTCAAAGCAAAAACCAATGAGATGACTACTACTCTGCGAAAGAACACTTGGGAAATGTGTCCCCGGGGAGCGTTTTTAAATATCAGTCCTAAAACAGCCCCAGGTGTCAGAAAGAAGTAAGCTTACATGTTACCTCCTTTGAAAAAGAATACTTTCCCAAACTCTCAGGACTTTCCCAAGCAGCTCTGCTTCAGTTCTGTCTAGTCTGTCCCAATTATCTCTGGCACTAAGATGAAGTAGGAGACATCCCCCCAGCACCTGCTTGCTCCTCATCATCACGAGTGTTTGTAATTGAAGATGGATGCAGATAAAGGGCTCTTCGGATTAGGACAGGTTCAGGTTTGACTCGAATTGGCTTGAAATTTTTTTTCCCCCAAGATCAATATTCTCAAATATCCTGCTAACAATCTTTCTCTGTGTTTCTATGGTGCTTCAACACGCAGCACTATCACAGGCGAAAAGATTTTTAAAAACAATTACAATGTGGATTGAGGAGACATACAACTTTCAAGAATGATAAAACTGGTATTTGCCCATTTATCTATATATATTTTTAAGTTTTTGCTTTAAGGCACGTGTGCTCACCAGAGAGACAGAGAGAGAGAGAAAGAGAGAGAAATCACCCCCAGGGGTGATGGCAGCCACGTCCCAATCCCTACTCTAGTCTCCTCTCAGGATCTTGGGCACACAAGCACACACACCTGGCAGGATTCCTAAGCCACTGGGGCTGGGATTCCGACCACAGACTCAGCCACGTGAGACCGAGCCCCTTAACCTCCACACGACCTGCTGCCCCGCCCCCATTTCACTCTCTAATCCTTCTTGTACTTCCAGAATACAGGAGGCTCAAGGCCGAAATTGGTCCTTAGCTTATGAAACGCCAAACCCTAGCTTGTTTGCTTTATACTATCATGGTCTATAATATGAAGGACTTCAAAAGTTCATGGAAAAAAGGAAATAAAGCTTATATATATTAAATATGAGTTTATTTTGTTGCAAAAAATAAAAAGAAATCCATGAATAGTTTTTTGATAATATACATTTTCCACAGAACTTTTGAAGACCCCTTGATTTATAATAGTCATTAGTCACTTAGTTTCCATTCAACTAGACACAATTAAACAATTGTAGTTATTGGCTGTTAGTTAATCATGCAAAGCTACCAAATATTTTAGGGCATTAGTTCCTGTTTGTTTGTTGTTTGTCTTTAAACACCATGAATATCTGAAATACTTACAAACCAAATGGTTTGTAGTGGCATACTGTAATGTAATTTATTTTTCCCAGAATAATTAATATACTTTACACATCTGTTTTAGCTGAGGACTTAAAATATTAACAAATATTCTTTCAGGGAAAATATCATTAAAGCTAATTTAGAAAATATAAAGCACGACAACATTTGACAGACAAACTGCAGTAAGAAAAACAAACAAATAAATAAAACCACAGACCTCATTTATTGTTGCTCACAGGGAGACCCACTCCAAGATTCTAATGAGAATTCTGAGCACACAGCAAGGGAGACTACTTACCTCGATGAACGGCTTGTATAAAGCTTAAGTTTGAATTAACTAACATCTATTATTCAACAGTTAATTCCACAAACATTCACTGTATGCAGCAATGAGTTAGGTGCTATGAGATATTAACAGACAATACAAGACACGACCCCCAAGGAACGAACCACCTAGTGACTGGGAGAGACGCATGGAAAAGGCTAACTGCGAAGAAGACATGGGTAGTGCCGCTAAGGCTGGGCTAGCAGAGACCACACTATTTATATCTACCTGAGAATTACGGAGAGGCTGCATACAGGAATAGGCATTTGAATTGAACCTCAGAGGACAGAAAAAAATGGGGCTGGGGTACGGGGAGGCTTTCTAAAGAAGGCACATCATGATTAAATGTATGACAATATGAACATATTAAGAGTGTGTGTGGGGCCAGCAGGTGATGTGGAGGTTCCGTGGCTGGAATTCAAAATGCAGATGGCGTGGTTTGAGTCCAGCACCAGTGGCTTGGAAATCACGCCAGGCTTAGGTATGTGCATGCCCCAAATCTCAAGAGAAAAATGAAGAAGGGGTTGTAATGTTGCCATCTCTCCTAGGGGGTGATTTCTCTCTTCTGTATCTGGTGAGTGCACATGTCCCATAGCAAAACCAAACCAAGCCAAAACCAAAACCAAAACCAAAACCAAAACCAAGCAAAAGCATAAACAAACAGAGCATAGTTTGTCCATGGAGAAGATGTGTTAGTGGTAGAAAAAAGCAAATGTTAGAACTAGAAAATGTGCCTGGGCTTATTCATTTATGAATAGCTATTCTTCAAGTTTCACTGTACATTCAGAATCACTCTGAAGACCCTATTAAAATACTAGTTCTTGAGGCTGGCAGGTTGCATGGTGGTTAAGGGCCCTGGACTCACACATGGCCGACTGCAGCAGTTCACAGCCCCGACCTGGTGGCTTGCTTTCTCACCCTCCCCCCCACCCCCTACTCTGTCCCTCTCTGGTCAAATTAAAGTGAATGAATAGATGCATAAATAAAGTTAAATAAAATAATTCTTTAAAAAAAATGACTAGTTCCTGAGCCATCCCAGAGAATTTCCTGCAGTAGACCTGACACAGGTGTACGCTCCCGCATGTTGAGTGAGTACTCTACATTGTTCGTCGTGTGTGGTCCTACACTGAGAAATGCACAAGTGGGGCTTGGCAAGCGATTCTTTAGAATTTAGACTTCATATTTTTAGGTGGCAAAATTTGCATATTTTTGCTCTGGGGAGACTTGGTTAGTTTCACAAACTTGGATTGTTTGGATTTGTTTATGACATTATTTGCATTTATAACATGAAAATCGATCTTGAGCTCTTAAAAGAAAGCCACACTGATAAAATAAAATCACACACACACAGACACACACACACTCACACTCACACTCACACTCCACACCTTTGGATTCTAGAAATCTCTATTCTACCAATATCAGTGTTCGGAAAATAAGCTGTGCAAACCCAAGACTTCTGCAGAGTTTGAAGTGTCGGTATTCAGAAGCAGCAGGAGACATCAAATGCTCTGCACATCAGTAGGTCCAGATAGAAAGGAAATTTAAATAAGAGATGAACTATGCCGTGGGGGTAAGGAGGACTTAGCAGTAATCTGACCTGTCAGTGTTAGGTTGAAAAGGGGTGTGCTCCTGCTTACAGAAATCTTCATGCTGCTTTTACCAATTAACATGTGCAAAAATCTTAAGACAATTTTCAGCGGCATAATGGCATAATGCTTCCCTTTACCCCTTTATAATTCCTTTTTCTTCTAAGCTTTTCTAACGGTGGCTGGAATTCTGCAGTAGGAATCATATTCTTGAATTTTTTGACAGCATTGCCACATTTTCATTCTTTTGGTGTTTCTTAATTTCAGACTCTGCATTTTGACAGCTCAACCCTGTTGATTAATGCCTTCCAGGAACCCCTATATGGCCTGCCTGTTAGCGATCTAATTTTGTGCTGGAATGCCTGGGCTGGTATGTTGAACCGATTCACCACCCAGGTGGCTACATTTGGACTAAATGAGCTGTGAAGGGTTTCATCTTTGCCCATCACAGTCTTCCTTCGCGGAGCCCCACAGTCTGCAGCCACTGCTTCGACATGATTTGTCACAACCCATCAATAGAAAATAAATTATTGCCGTTCTCACTTGTCAATGGGCTTGTCTTCACTTCAGCTGGCCTAATGATTGGAAGCTCAAAGGGAACATTTCCCACCTTTGTGGAGCATGATTATGACCGAACGCGCTGCTCCCCTATGCATCCTGGCCAGTAAAAACATGTAGGGAGAGCAAATTAATTGGCTGTTTTGCGCCAGTGATTAGAACATCAGACTTGAAGTCTGCAGAAACTGATATTAGGCAAGCAAGATTAGGCCGCTTCTGACTTTTATTTGCTTAGTGCAACATGATTAGCAACTGCCTCATTCAAGGTTAGTGCACTTGCTGCTACAGAAGAAAAGCTTCATAACATACCGATGCTGCATACCTGTAAGCTGATAAGCACGTTCCAGGCAAAAATCAAAAATCTCTTTGGGAAGGAGGCAAATGAGGAGATGTAACAGAGAACTCATCAAATGGCTTTAGAGTCAATTCTCATGCCTGGCACTTTTGAAAATTATATTCCTAAGAAATCCGCACTGCAAGCTATATTTGCAGAGTGTCGAGGTGGTAATTGTGTCAGTTCAGGAGACAAAGAATAAAAGGACCCAAGGAGCAACATGAAGTAGAAGGTGACACCTTTCAATGAACTAACTAAAAATGAGCTTGCTTGAAGAGAAACAGAAAACTCTTCTTCTCTTTTTCTTTTTCTTTTTTTTTATACAAGCTACAGAAAGAGCAAGAAGAGCAGGCGATACAATGGCAGGGCATCAAGGCAGACCTCGTAATTAAATTCAGAGATGCCACAGATCAAAGAGGAAACTGTATTAAAAAAATAGGTCTAGGGTGTGGATTTGAGTTTCCCTGTTAACAGCTTTGCCTGGAGAATAATGACAAGAGGCTTTATCTAACAGAATAATAAACCAAGATATGGTGGTACAAGTAAGAGAAAGCCTGACACTTTAATTATTCTAAACAAGACAATGTTTTAGATTTTGGCCATGTCTCCAACACCAAGCGATTTTTATTACTGCCCCATCTTGTCTATTACCACGCAGGAATTAGGGGGATTAGTACTGTGGACAAAGATCAAAATCTGGGTTCCTGACTTCCATTTTCTCTGGTCTTCTAGGTGGATTGTTGTCTGTTCTTTAGTCCACAGATACCCCAGGAATACAACGAAGTTTTCGAATGATGTTCATTCTGGAAATACGGTTGGTATGCTCATCTAACTGAGTTCAGATTTCATGTCTGCCACAGAACATGACATTCGTGGTTTAAGGATACTAAAATCCCTTGCGTGAGACCAATGACTCGAAGGCATGGATGTTGTTGTTTTTTTCCCCACATCACTGACATTTTGTCTACCAAACCCTTCATAGTTTGCTTTCTCTTTTGTTCTTTTTACTAAAACGGTCGGTGTCTTCTGGTGTTCAGGAGCAAGTTTCTAAGGCATCCGAGCTGCCCTGCTGGCTTCTAGATGAAGCTTTCATGCCGTCACGGCCAACCCCTTCTTTCCCATGGGCAGCGGTCCTTGCTCCAGGAAGTGTGGCCTGCTCAGGGTCTTTCTTCTCCCCATCCTGTGCTGTATTCCACCATCCGGAACGACAGCACGCTGCATCTTTTACTTCTTCTTCTATCGTATTATTGTCTTCGACTCTAAGCAAGATCTCCTATACAGTCTGTCTCTTATCCTGAGTCTTACACATTCTCCTCTTCTGATATTCGCCTTTTGCCTGCTTCTGTTCTTGCGCTCTCTCTCTCTTTAGTTGTGAGAAGGCGTAAGTGCTCACTTTAGAGAGAGAGGGAGAGAAAACACATCCCAGTAGAGTGTAGTCATGCCACAAACCTTTCCCCCGTTCTCCATCTGGTCAGGACTTGGGGCACATCTACACACATGCCTGGTTTGTTTTACAAGTCATTGGAGCTGGGATTTGAACCATGTGTGTAGGCCATGTGGGATCTGGTTTCTTTACACAGTGCTATGGGGCTGCCCCCACCCCTCTTATTAAGACAGGGTCTCTCTTGGTTGTGATCCTCCTGCTTTAGCCTCCCAAGTAGCTGGGACCACAAGCACATGCCACTGTGTCCCACGCTTTCAGACGGCATGTCCCTGTGTCTCCCAGGCCCGCCTTGAGTTCATGATCCTCATGTGTCGGCCTCTTGAGTAGCTCCCGAGGATTACAGGCACTGGCCATTGCACGTGGCCTTTATATTGGACCAGGAGTTGCATACAGGCCTCCCTGCAAAGCATAGCACCTTAGCTTCCGGCACTCACCACCGCTGCTGGGCCTTGCCTCCTTATTTATTTAGTTTGCAAACATCATTCCCTTCTGGATGTCATCTGTTCATACCTGATCCAAGCGACCATTTCTCACCTTAGTTAATTCCTGGATCATAACATTTCCTTACAAATCATATCCCTAACTATGTTCTGAGATGTGACTAGATGTTGTAGATGCACGTCCACAAATAAAAATTCTGCCCATTAGAAATTATGTGCCCACATTTCAATAAACACTTTGGTGTTAGGTAAGAAAACGCCCAATAAATACAGGAGGCTGTTTATTAGTCAGTGACTACTCCTTAATCTATGCTATCAATTCAATGATTCCTGGAGTTTTATTATTATTGTTGTTGTTATTGCCAGAGGATGCACATACTTACCAAATAAAGATGGGGGTGGAGGGGAGCAGCACAGGAAAGAAACACCCCTCAATGGAGTGCCGTCACACTACGATCGCTTCTCCTCCACTCCTCCATCCCACCGGGGTTTTGGGCAGGCACCCACACGCACCAGTATGTTTTTCAAGTCACAGGGCCAGGATTTGAACTGTAGTTGTCCGTGTGGGACCAGCTCCCTTAACCATTGTGCTATGGGGCCAGTCCATGATTGCTGTTAATTCTAAAAATAATCTTGTATGATTTCAACACACACACAATATTTAATATTTATTAGATATTAAGGATTTGCACAATATACATTTATCTCTTCAGAATTGGGCCTGAAAAAAGAAATATTTTGAATATAAAGTGATCTTGTGTTTCTGAAACTTTTGCCAAAATAGCAAAAAAATTGAATTTTTCAAAATGAAGAAAACCTCCTTGTCTCATGAATTTCTATTTACATATTGTCCATAATTAGCATTATCAAACGTGCTCAAAGTTAAGATTGAGACATAGTGTCTTACAAAGCAGCCGCATCAAAGCTTTACAATAATATATGCCTACCTTTAAGAGATGATGTTATCAAGAAAGGTCGGAGAATTTATCCTGCCTGCAAGTTAACAAGATAGACTGCCACCGTTTTGTAAATACTGTCAGAAGACATGAGGCTCCCAGGAGAGAACTAAAGACCTTAATCCTTGGAGGCACCAGGGGACATGAATGTCACATTCACAGTGGCTACACCCCCCCACCCCAAGTCCCACCAACCTTTGACCCATAAAGAGCTGTGCTCTTTATCACCCTAATGGAGAAACACATTTGTTTTCTGCCCTCAGGGAGTCATCACCTCTATTTTCCAAGTCTGTTTACTATTCACATATCTTTGAAAAGATAATCTACTATAAAAGCTATCACAAAACAGGGAAAAACACCATGGAGAACTACCACACTACAGTTTTAAAGAATATGCATAATATTAACTATCTAGAATACTTGTATGGTTCAGGTTACTGTATAAAATACAGTATGTATATTATCTCATGTAATTCTATCATTAGTTCAATGAAATAGTTTATTCCCATTTCACAGGTAAGGAAATCAAGGCACTCTAAAATAAAGTAACCTGATCAGAGATGGGATTTCAACCCACGTTTATTTGCCTCTGAGATGTTTCAGAGGCATGTTTCCCAGAAAGGCCCAGAAAAGGCTTTTTCTTTTTTTCCCCCCGACTACCTCAGTGAATAATAGTAATATTTTTATTTATTTATTCATTTCTCTCACTTTTTCTTTTATTCATGATAAAGTGCATGCACATCCCCAAGAAACAGAGACAGAGAGAGAGAAGAGCACCCTCCACAGCGTCTGGTCATGTCGTGAAACCCTTTCTCCAGTCCTCGGCCCATTGGATTTTGGGCACTCATGCATGTGCCTGGCATGTTTCAGGTTGACCAGACTGGGGAGTCTAACTGGGTCACCCTGTGGGACCCCTCCTCTTGAGCGGTGCAGCCCACTACCACTCTGCCATGGAGCTGGCCCATTAACAGCACTGCTTTCATCCAGTGACTGCACCAGAAATGTGGGCATCATGAGTTTCTTATCTCTTTTATCTGAGAAACCATCAAGTCCTATTGATTTTTCTTTTTAAATTTTGCTATGAGGTATCAGAGAGAGAGAGATGAAGAAGATGAGAAAGCACTTCCTAGAGGGGACGAGATACACCACAATCCCTTCTCCTCCATTCCGTTTTACTCTCGGGATTTTAGGGACTCACACACACACACACACCCCTAGCATGTTTCTCTGGCCTCCTGCTCCAGGGCTGAAACACGCGGTTGGCCGTGTGGGATCCAGCTGCTTAGCCACCATGACACCAGCTAGCCCCCTATTGATTTTATCTACTAAGTATTTCTTGAATTAATCTTCTCTGCAGCTAATGTGATTTAGGTCACCATTATCTCTAGCTGAAGTTGTTGTAATAATAGCTTCTAAATTAGTATTCCAGTTTTCTGTCCCATCCACCTCTCTAATTCCATCTCCACTTTTCAGCAAGAACCAACTCTCTACAGGCAAATTCGACCATTTCCCTATCTAAAATATTTCAGCAATTTCATACAGTCTCCAGGACAAATATAAAATCCATGAAACCATACAAAAAGACTTTATTATGGTTCCCAAACTCAGCTTTTACCTTCTTAACTCTTCAATTTTGCCTTTCGGCCACAGGCAACATTGTTCACATCTGCAAAAGTATGATGTTTTTTCATACCTGGAATGATGCAGGAGTCATTTTCTGACTTGGGGATATTATTTTCTTCACTTCTGCCCTCCTTTCCTCTAGTTTTGCTGGACAATTCTTATCCTTTCAATTCTAAGATATTATTCCCAGGGTGAAGACTTTGCTGTTGCACCAAATTTGGATGGAGTGTCCTTTCCCAGTGTTCCAGGCAGCACTGCACTTTTCTGATCATGGCATGTAACACACTGCAATGTAGCTGCCTTTCTATTTGCCTAAGCATACTACAAACCTTGGTTCGATAGGAACTGCATCTTGTTTACCATTCCATCCAAAGTGCCAAGTACCTGGTACATATCCCACTCTCAACGAGTGAACGGGCACATGCATAAATGAGTAAACGATGCTGACAAGTTTCCCCTGCGATTAGTGTGACACATGGAAAACAGGGTCTCCTTAAGGTGATAGCTTACCTCCCTTCTTAAGAAATTGTAAAATATCTATTTGAAAGAAAATTAAAATAAAAGCCTAGAAAGGAGAAAAGAAAGATTAACTGGAAGAGAACTCTTTGAAATAGATGCTTATTGAGGTAAACCCATGGTGTAAAGAGAAGTTCCTTTTCATCTTGGCCTTGTCTCACTTCAGCATCTTTCCCTGACACTAGTTTTTCCCTGTCTTCTCCTTCATGAGATATCTGGCCTGTTCTGGCTGAGTTTTGTTGCTGGGAGCACCCAGCTTTGGTGGCTCCAAGGCTTGCACTCTCTAAGAAACTCCCCTGGTCCTGGGCCATCTTACCCTTGCTTTCATCAATAGATTTCTCCCTGCTTTCCTTTGTAAATATAATCCTGGTTGACCCCTTAATGGCTCCTCGTGACTTAAGAATTATTTTAGAATTCTAGGAGTTATAATGCCTCAATTCAATACAAAGAAAACAGTAGGCACCGGCCTATCTGTGACCAGCAACTGAGCTTGTAGGCCACCCTTCATGTCAGATTCTCCGGGCAAACTCTTCCCTATGTTCATGTGAGGGCCTTGCCCGAGTTTGACAACAAAAAATCATTGGAACACTGAATTTTGCCCATGAAATGTAATATTTGGTCAAGAAGGGGGAATTCCAAATAAAAATGTCAAAGTGCTATTAACTTGCTTCCCTCTTTCTTTCTGTCTCTTTTTTATTCTTTTTAAAAAATTTGTCAGAGGGCACATGTGCTAGAGAGAGAGAGAGAGAGAGAGAGAGGAAAAGCACCTCCAATGAGAATGTGGTCACACCACCATTCCTTTTCCTCCATTTCTCTATCCTGTTGAGATACGGGGCATGGACACACACATGCCCAGTGTGTTTTTCAAGCTGCTGAGGCTGGAGATTAGACCACATGCTCTACCATGTGGTATTCGGCACTCTCTCTCTCTTTTTTATTGAGAGAGATTTTTGCTATAGGGCATGTGCGCTTGCCAGAGAGAGAGAGAGAGAGACGGAGACAGAAAGCAAAAAATCATACTCCAGGCGGGTGGCCACACTGCAATCCCTTCTCCTCTATTCTCATCTTGAGATTTTGGGCATGCATGCACACACACACACCTGGCGTGAGTTTAGGCTGCTGGATCTGGGACCCGAACCACGGTCGACTACATGGGAGTTCAGCGATGAAATCATTATGCCATCTGCTGGTCCCATTGGATTTGGCTCTTTTAACCATAGGGCTGGCAATTTTTTTTCCCTCTATTTCTATCTGTTAATGAAATACAATAGCCAAAGAATTTTAAAGAATTGAAAAATTTGCCACAGGGTGCATGTGCTCTCTGGAGAGAGACAGAGAGAGGAGGGAGAGAGAAAGCAAGAAATCACTCATGGGGCATGGTTGTACGGTGATCTCTTCCCCATTTCTCCCTCCTCTGGGTTTTGGGCACACATGTCCAATGTGTTTTTCAAGGTGCTGGATCCAGGACTCAAACCACTCAGTAGGCCATGTGGGCTCCAGCCACCTTTACCACCACACCACTGGCTGGCCCTGAAATAATTTTAACTTTCTCTCTTTTAAAGAAGAGGCAGCTTCAGGGAGGTGACTTTTTCAAGTTGCCAGATGGCACCAGTGACAAGTGTTCCCAGAATCAGGAGCAAGATGGAATGACAGTGAAGGAAAGGGAAAAGAAGAATCAGAACTGGCAATCAAGAAGAGATAAGGGGTGGCCAGCAGGTGGTGTGGTGGTTAAGGCACTGGATGCTCCTGCATGGCCAACCAGGGTTCAAATCCCAGACCCGGTGGCTTGCTTTCTCACTTTCTCTCTCTCTCTCTAGTCAAATTAAAAAATGAATGAATAAATAAATAAATAATGTATCTTTAAAAAAAAAGAGAAGAGATAAGGGCAGAATGGAAAAGAAAAATGAATTTATTACCAACAGAGCAGAAACTAATGAAAGTAACAAAAAAATGGGTTGGACGTGCATGAAACCGACATGTTCAGTGGCAGGTCATAGACCCGAGGGGAGATGGACACGTGCAGTGTCTCAGGGCGAGGAAAAGGCCAATGGCTGGGAATGGGAGAAGGGGACTCCAGAGGCAGCTCAGAAGACAGAAGAGTTGGCCTTAGACTCACTGTGCAGGCTGTAAAGAGTCAAATACTGTAAATAATTGATAAGTTCAAATATTGACAAGGAATATAGAGATATAATTTTGCTTGCAGTGAACTAGGAGATGAAGATGGAAAGTAAGACTGAGGAATTGCAGTCCAGTCTATTTTTCTTCGTACTAATCTCATTTGCTAAAGCAGTCTACTTGTTGTCTGCCTTTTCCTCTTCTCATTTTCCCTAATGAATCTTCCTAAAATTCATTCAATAATGTTGTTCTAGCTATTACTTTCTTAGTTATCTATTTTTTCAAAAAAGGTTTGTTGATACCTTTCTTCCGTGAGCAAGTGAGACAAAGATGGCACCCATAGGAGGGCCCTAATTCTATGACCACCCCCAGTCTTCAGCCAGACCTGGGTCACGGGCAAGACCGGTATCCAGTACCCTCAGAGAGGTCTCCAGGTAAGAAACAGGAACCTTCCTGATATGCTACCAGTATCCATCTCTCTTCTGCCCCATGCGAAATGTACCTGCCACTGAACATGTCTATTTCGGGAACGTCCCATGTGGGATTTAGTTGCAGAACACGGAGTTTTACCGCAGCACCACTGTTCATCTTAGTTACCTGTTATGGGTGTCCGCCTTAGCTCCCATTACTTCCTTTCCTTTCCTTCTCTAACAAGCTTCTTGCAAAGGGTGGGCTTGACTGCCAAATGCATTTCTTTATTTTTTTAAAAAGTTTTGTTATAGGCTGCATGTGCTTGCCAGAGAGAGACAGGGAGAGTGAGAGAAAGTTTTCTTCCCTTCTCCTCTCAAGATTTTGGGCATGAACACACACATGCTTGGCATGTTTTTCAAGTTGCTGGGCCCAGATCTTGAACAGCATAGCCACTGTCTGGCCCTCATTTAGACTTCTTTTAGTCAGCTTTTCATGCTGATCAGGAGGGACAGAGTGATTAGCTAAGGATAAGAGGGGATAAAAGGCAGTTAACGACCTGGTCCAAGAGACCCTGGGCTTGGCCACCAGGGCTCTTAGAGGTACCCATGGTCTATCCTGAGCAGATTAACATCAGCACCACTGGGGCTGTATTTAGGGGAGAGGGATATTTTTCTCCATCTCTTCAATTCCCCTACATAGGGGAACCAGCAGTTAGCGTAATGGCTATGTCATTGGACTCCCATGTAGTTGACCGCGGTTCGCGTCCCAGACCTGGTGGCTTAAAACTCACGCCGGGCGCGTGTGTGTGCGTGCCCAAGATCCTGAGAGGAGAATGGAGGAGAAGGGATTGCGGCGTGGCCATCCCCCCGGGGGGTGATTTCTCGCTTTCTGTCTCTATGTCTCTCTCTGTCTGGCGAGCACACGCGCCCTATAGCAAAAACCTTTCAAAAAAAAAATTCTCCTACATAGAAAAAATTCATAAGAATTACCTGTAAAAACATCCCTATGCAGGAGTATTAGGCTAGGTAGACTACAAGGAACAGGAAATAGCTTGCTGAGTTTTTTACTCGTTTTGAATTCTCTACCATTGGCCTTTATTTCGTGATAGTTAAAGAGAACTGAAAAATACAGAAACAGATTACATTAAAATCCATATTTTAATACTCCAGTTGCCAAATTTCCATGAATCTATATTAATTAAATACCTCAAAGTGGGCCCACATTTACTCCTTAATTATTGTGATTATCTTCACTTTAAAATTCTGCATCAACTGGAAATGAGTCCCATAAAACAAAAAATATTATGACATATTCATGTTGACAGAAGAGGAAAATATGAACATTTAAAAGGTTTTTTTTTTTTTTTCCTCTTTTACTATATATACGTGTAGGAGTTGAGTATAACGCAATTATTCAACATTTTGGAGCTCAAACATGTCGATAACTGAAGGATACATTTCAAACTCAAATTATTCATATCTTTTCATTTTCTGTTTTATTTGGCAAGTGGAGACACGGTTTCAAATGACTTGCATGTCATTTTTTTAATGCCTTAAAATTGAAATAGATAGCAGAATGAAAGAAGTAACAGAATAAAAGGTTTTACTGCTGGAAATGGGCATTCCTTGTGGGTATCTGATTTCATTGTCTTTTGCTCTCATTGCAGCTGAGCTGAGCTCCATGAATGGGCAGCCATGAATACTGAAGTTCCACAATGATCCACAGGTACCTCAAAACTGAGTAAGCAAAACCCTGGCATTTCACATGCTACTAATTTATTTAAATTTGTTGTTGGGCATATATGCTCCCTGGAGACAGACAGAAAGAGGAACAGAAAGGGAAAAATTATTCCACAGAAGGATGGCCATGCTGCAATTCCATCTTCTCTATTTTCCTCTTGGGATTTTGGGAACACATGCACACTTGCCTAGCATGCTTTTTAAGGTGCCAGGCCTGGGTCTTGAAACACAAAGTCGGCCATGTGAGATCCAATCACCTTAACCATCATGCCACTGCTATATAAATAGAATATAAACAGTATATGCTATTTATATTCACTGGATCATTATTGGGCTAAACTAGTAGCACAGTGGCATATTTAGTCATACATAGTCATACCATACATAGGTATTTTCTTTTATTTCAGAAATTTATTTATTTATCTCATGAGTGAAAGAGACAGATAAAGAGACAGATATATTACACTATTAATAGGGTCTCAATACCATAACCCAACCTCAGCCTCAGTTAGCCCTGAGTTGTGGGCACATACACATCTATATACATATCTATATAAGTTTTTGTTCACCAAACAGAGACAGAGAGAGATGGAGAGAAAGGGAATGTGAGAACCGCCCCCTCCCACCCCCCAGCAGGGAGGGCCACACCGCAATCCTTTCTCCTCCATTCTCCTCTCAGGATTTTGGGCATGCATGCACACACACATGCCCAGAGTGCTTTCAAGCTGAAGGATCCAGGACTCAAACTGCAGAGTCAGCTGTGTGGGATCCAGCACCTTAACCATCATGCCACCTGCTGGCCTCCCAAGATCTGTATTTTAAAATGACAGTCTTAATTTAAATTTTATTTTCTTGAAACTTATTTCAACAATAGAGAATTATTAGATGAGGGTAGAAAAGATAGAAATAGAGTTAGGAAGAATATTTTTGCTTCTCATGTATTTAGATATCAATTTTTGTTAAAAAAAAGAATAAAAAAATCTATTATGGAGATTTAAGGTACTGGTAGTGAGAAAATAAGAACATATATGGATCGGGGAAGTATATGATACTAAGGAGGATGTATGAATTTTACTCCGATTTGCATACAAAATAATAGGTTTTCTTATCAAAAAACAAGATGAGAATGCTACAAACACCTCATTGTTGAGTATATTGCCCCCATAATATGCAACCCTGAGGCTCACTGAGTAAAGATAATGAAATTCAGAAAACACTGGATACATGCAATGATTGGGTACAGAACCATGTGCGGTAGGATAACAATAAAACACTTAACAAAACAGGTAGGTATTCTGGAAATGGAACACCATCAGTAGCTCCAAAGTTATAGAAAAGGATGTGCTTCTTCAATGACAGGTTTATAACTACATTCCCATCTCAGTATTACATTAAAAACCACACACACACACACACACACACACACACACATAAAAAAAAGTACTGGAGCCATAATGACATAGCTTAGAAACTACAATGACTGCTTCTGAAATCTTGAACAACTTATAGTTTTCCAAACTCAAATGCCATTTTGTACCTTCTGCTTCTCTCCCCGCCTTAAACACCTTTGCTTCCACTTTTTAACCTAACTCCTACTTGTCCATCTAAATTGAGTTGTGACCAATCTGCATTAGAAAGCCTTGCCTGGTTTTACTGGTGGAGGAATAGGGGCCCTTCATCCACCAGCGTTTCAAGCATATCTCCCATAACCATAATACTCAAGGATTTGCTCCACTCTAAGAGATCTGAGGACAGTGTGTGTGTACCTCTCCATCTTTCATTCCCCTGCTTTGGCCCAATACTTGTCACTTCATGGTATTCAAGGAGTGACTGTAGAACTAAACCAAATGCAGAAGCACACATTCCAGAGGTCTGAGGAGATGGGAGATTGCCAACCTCTCATAGAGCTGATCCTATGCTGGGATGAAATTGAAGTGCAATGCCCATGAACTGACTCCGTATCTTGCTTCTAAGCTCTAATTCCTACTCCTTCCTCCCCACTGTAGTCTTCTCCCAGCATCCCCACTAAAATCCTATCCTTGAGTCAAGACCTCCATCAACTTCTTGTTGTGCATGAACTTTAAAAAAATAGTTGATTTATCTATTTCTCCCATAAAATAGGGAGAGACGGGGGGGGGGGGGCACCTCCAACAGGGCCTTCATGTGTGATCCTACCCCAACCTGTTGGCGAGGGCTGGGACACACAAGTGCAGGCTTGGCACTGACAGCCAGACCTCCGGATACACACCCAGGACCCTCCCACACGGGTCCAGTGTCGCGGAGCATCGTGTTATTGCTGTGCCACTGTGCGTGGCCTCCATAAACCTATTTCTTATTTTCCAAGAGATATTATTTCTCAGCCCTTCACCCATACAATTCCTTTTGTTTTAATAACATTTTCCATTATGCAGCTTTGGGGTCTCTTTATTTATATATTTCCTATCTATCTTGTGCTGTCTCACTGGCTGTCACTAAGCTTTATACATACTAAATATGCCATACATAGTTCTTTAGTTGAATGCAATTAACCCAAGGCAGAACAATTTAAACTTAATGATATACCTGAAGAAGATTATGAAGCTATGCTCACTAGATCATGACTATATATAAAAAAAAAAAACATGTTCACAATATTTAAATCTATCAAATTTACATAAGAAGACACAAGTAACTAAACAAACCCTATGAATCTAGATTCAGATTCCATTAATTAAGAATTTGTCATAAACTGGTTGATCTGGCTCTTTTATACATTATAGATAAATGGTGAGACCAAGTAAGAGGATGCACCGCACTAAAGGTCTTTTGCCTATTTTAGTAGGGGAATGAAAACTATTCATAATAAACATTTAAAATATTAAAGCAGACCTGTAAACATATATGCATTAGGATAATCTACAATTTAGACTCCTCAGTAACCAATGATCCATTTCTGTGATGTTTTACATGCCCCTTCAAATTTGACTGCTTCACTCATTTTGTTTTTATTGAAAAAAAAACAAAACAAAACAAAAAACAAAAAACAAGCCAGGTTATTAGAATTCTTATCATTCATTTTCTCTCTTCCAAGAGAATTAAGTGCTCAGTTTCAATTCCATCAGGAGAGGATGATAATGGTTATCCTTCCACAGACTACTAGGTATGACCCTGAGAGAGGGCCCCACTCTTTGCGGTCCCCCGGGTGGAAATTGCCAGGATTCCAGAAGGAGCTAGAGTCTAGAGTGACTTCTCCACCTAAAGACCAAGACCAAGAATCTGCCACTTCCTTGGCCTCCAGGATTTGTCACATTACAAATCATTCCTATCCAATATATGGAATGTTTACCCTTGCAAATAAATGGTGTGTATTTTTATATGGCTTAATGGACACCACAAATTCCTCTAAAGCATGTTTTAAGGATAACTTCTGTAAAATCATACATGGCTGACATGTGCACTGGAGCATCAGCTATGTCGGAGGTGAGAGGCTTTCAGCTGAGGCAAATGCAAGATATGCCCTCTTGAGCCAGAATCTCCACAGGAACCTACCCCAATGGGCCAGAATAAGGGACTGTTCTGGAAGGAGGTTCTAGAAAATCAGGGAGTAAGACCCAAAAGATAAGATAAAGGGAAAAGGTTATAGTTTCTTTTTAATCATCAGCCATGAGTCTATTCCGAGAGACCTGAGCTAAGTACCTCAACTGTCTGAGCTTTCCAGATTTCAAGGTCGTGAAAAATCTAAGTAATCTGTCAAAAAGAGGCATCCATATCCTTATTCTTTAGCAAGTCTCTTCTATAACAGAACGAACAACTTACATGGGCTCTGTTTTATACTCTCTTCCCTGAGATACCTTGTTATTATTTGGTAAAATCCACTTTCCCTGGTCAAAAGAATTGATGTAAGAGTTGGGGAGTAGAAAGCATGCAGCTTGTTAGATAATATATCAGAGTCCACTTTTCTCAACCATGGCTTTGCTTTCGAGTTCCAGGCAAAGCTGTGAGCGGCCTAATTTTTCTTTTATGATCTCACTTCTTCACTTTCATTTAGTAATCTCTGTTCCTTTTTCTGTCAAGGTACCCCTGGACTATCCTGAATCACCTGTAATAAAACATTTTAGAGTTGAAGGGAATCTTAAAAATCACCTATTACAACCATTAGGAAGATTCTTCTGAAATCTTAGTTAAACTTCTCCACACTGAAAAGCTAACTGTTTTAGCCATCCAGATCAGAGAATCCATGACAATAGCCAGCGCAGGAAGATTAAAATAAATTCTTGGGCATTTCCATCCTCTCCCAAGCAACTAGCACATATTTTAATTGAGATCCACTTAACTGAATATTTCACTCAATATTTCAGGCAAGGAGGGAAGAAAAAGAGAGAAGGGAGAAAGGTGTAGTAGGAGGACAGAGGGCTGTGGTTAGCTTTCAAGCAAGAGGGGCCATTTATTTATTGTATTCTGTCTTAGTCCACCTTGCACTGCTGTAACAGAATGTCTGACACCGAGTAATTCATAAATAACAGAGATTTATTTCTTGTAGTTGTGGATGCTGGGGTGTCTAAGGTCTAGGGGCCTAAATCAGGTAAGGTCTTTCCTGTTGTGTCATCCCATGCTGGAAGGTCAGAGAGAGAACAAAAGATTGAACTCAAAGCCTCAATCCCTTTTATAATTAATCCGTTCACAAGGGTGGAGCTCTCATGACCTGAACACCTCTCATTAGTCCCCATCTCCCAGCACGGTTGCACTGGGGATAAAGTTTTCAACATGTGCTTTTTTTTTTTTTTTAGAGAGATTTTTGCCATAGGGCACGTGCGCTCACCAGAAAGACAGAGAGACAGAAAGCGAGAAATCACCCCCCAGGGGGGATGGTCATGCCATAATCCCTTCTCCTCCATTCTCCTCACGGGATCTTGGGCACGCACACGCACACACCAGCATAAGTTTAAGCCACCAGGTCCGGGACTTGAACTGTGATAGACGACATGGGAGTCCAGCAACATAGCCACTACACCAACTGCTGGTCCCAACATGTGCTTTTTCTAACATGTGCTTTTTGGGGGGCATATTCAACCCATAAACCACATATAACCCTTGAATTCATTTTTTATTTTTGAATAATCAGGAAAACGACATCTTTAATAGTGATAGAAAAAGAAGAAGGATTTAAGCAGTAATAAAGTCACAATGAAGTGTACACCAAGGGACCACTTGTGACCAATGATCAGAATGTCACTATGCATTTTGTTGCAAGAATATGCTTTTGCATAGTTAGTTTTCAACAATCATAAAAGTATGCTTCAACACAATAATGCATCATTTTATTTATTTTTCTATATGATGTTCATATGATAAGTTATGCTTTATTTAGCTGTATACCAGACACTTCTCATTTCTAACACTGTCAATATTTGTATTGATAAAATAAAATATATTAAAATTATATTTCTTGTTGTATACAATATTTCTCACTTATGCATGGAGGATCCATTCTAAGACCCCCAATGAATGCCTGAAATGCAGGTAGTCTGAACCCTGTACACATACATGAATACATATCTATAGTAAAATATAACTTATGAATTAGACACCATAGGAGATTAATAATAATAAATAATAATAAGACAGAACAATTCTAATAATGTACTGTAATAAAAGTTATGTGAACGTGGTCTCTCTTCCAAATTATCTTATTGGACAGCTAAGTACATACAGGCAAGGATGTGCTGGACAAAGGGGTGATCCATGGACTGGGTGGGACGAGCCAGAACACTACGGCATTTCTTTGTGCTACTCAGATGGAATGCTTTTCTTTTTTTAGTTTAGATATTGCCATAGGGTGTACGCACTTGCCAGAGAGAGACAGAGAAGAGAGGGAGCTATAAAGGGGGAAAGTGATAAATTATGCCCCCCAGAAGGATGGCCATGCTGTAATCCCTTCTTGATTCTCCTCTCAAGATTTGGCGCATGCATGCACATGTGCCCAATGTGTCTTCCAGCCACCGGTTCTGGGACTCGAACCGTGCCATTAGCCATGTGGGATCCAACAGCCTTAACCATCAAGCCACCGGCTGGCCCTTGTCATTCAATATAAAATTCATAAATTGTTCTTTATTTATTTATTTTTTTTGGAGAGGATTTCGCTATAGGGTGCGTGTGCTCGCCAGACAGACAGAGAGAGACAGAGAGACAGAAAGCGAGAAATCACCCCCCGGGGGGATGGTCACGCCACAATCCCTTCTCCTCCATTCTCCTCTCAGGATCTTGGGCACGCACACACACACCCAGTGTGAGTTTTAAGTCACCGGGTCCGGGACACGAACCGCGGTCGACTACGTGGGAGTCCAGCGACATAGCCATTATGCTAACTGCTGGTTCCCTAAAATTCATAAATTATTTACTTCTGGAATTTTCCATTTAATATTTAAGAACAGTGTTTGATTGCAGTTAACTGAAACCATAGAAAGTTTAAGTGTGGATAGGGAGAGACTACTGTAATTTAAGATACACAGCCTAATCTTTTGATATATGTAGAGAAGTGATTACTATAGTCAAGGAAATTAACACATTCATCATCTCACATACTCTTGTGCATGTGTGGCAAGAACATCTTTTTTTTTTTTTGAGAGGTTTTTGCTGTAGGGCGCATGCGCTTGCCCGAAAGACAGAAAGAGACAGAGAGACAGAAAGCGGGAAATCACTCCTCCAGGGGGGATGGCCACGCTGCAATCCCTTCTCCTCCATTTTCCTCTTGGGATCATGGGCACGTATGCACATGTGTCTGGCGTGAGTTTAAGCCATCAGGTCTGGGACTCTAACCACCAGTCAACCATGTGAGAGTCCAACGACGTAGCCATTATGCCATTTGCTGGTCTATGGCAAGAACATCTAAACATCTCCCCTCAGCAACAATTCTACAAACAAACAACCTCATCCTATGTATCTGCAACTTGTGTCCAGTGACCTACACATCTCCATTCCCTCAACACTCCCAGCTACATTTTGACCAAACAATACTTGCCTTTTTGTTGTTGTTGGCTTTAACTCTGAAAAGTTAATTTCACATTTCATTTTCACCATGCTACAATCCTGTGAGCTACTACAACAGAACTGATATTAATATAACAGTTAAAGAGGCATAATGAGATTTGTTCAAGTCCGAGAGCCAGCCAGGGACTCCCTAGTTATCTGTGTATCTGAGCACTTGTCTCCTGGGTCTCACATTAAGGCTCTGTAGAACCCCAAAACATCCTTCAAGTAGACTGAGTCACTTAGTGGGCTCTCATTTGGGTCTTGCTGATGATCTTTACAAAACAGAAATTAATTGCAAATGAATCTGTCTACTACTTTTTCTTAACGCCTTGTTCCCCGCCCAGTCCTACAGGAGATGGGTGTCCCAAGGGCAAGTTTCAAGGTGATCATTTGACAAACATTTTCCAAGTGAAATGAATATATTAAACTCCATATACACTTCCCTAAGCATTCCCGTGTGGTACAAATATGCTGAATGTATCTAAGGTAGGTCTAGTCCAGACAGTGTTATGAAAAGAACTAGGGAAACTATGTTTTCTCTTTTAAGAAGCATTAAAGGGGGGCAGCGTATGGTGTAGTGGTTATGTCGCTGGCCTCCCACATGGCCGACTGTGGTTGGAGTCCTAGACCTGGTGGCTTGAAAAGCACGCCGGGTTTATGTGTATGCATGCCCAAGATCCCAGGAGAAGAATGGAGAAGAAAGGATTGCTCATTGTCATCTCCCTTGAAGGATGATTTCTCACTTTCTCTCTCACTGTCTCTGTCTCTCTCTTCAGTGGGCTCATGCATTCTATAGCAAAGTCCTCTGGGGGAAAAACATTAAAGATGTCTTCTTTAATGATTATACTAAAGATTCTCTAATAAACAACATATGTTTGTTAATAATTTTTGTCTTGCAGAAATATGTATGTTTTCTAATGGGAGACATTTAAAATGCCTTAACTGAAGATTAATCCCTCTTTTGGATTCCTCTCAGCATCTATCAGGTGGCATTATTTTTCCTATAGTGTTTTACTCTATTCTATCTTTCACACTTGAAATAGCGTGTGTCCAAACTATAATTATTTTCTGCTCATTAGAGTAATTCATGGTTAATTGCTGGCCCCAATAGCTATAAATTTTTTTGATAATTACTAAGGATTAGTTATATTGATCATATAGGAGTAATTTATTATATTTCTAAAGAATGGTCACAAAGTATTAACACATAACAATAGCCAAGATCATGTTTTCGTCTGGATTCTGTGCCCTTTCCTCTTTTAGCCTCACTTTTCCATTCTGTTCCACTCTGATTATTGTATGAAACCCAACTGTCCCTCCTGAGAAGGTGGTACTCATGTACCTAAATTAGTCTTAGGTAATTGTTTTTACTTTTTTTAAAATTATTATTATTTTTTTTTTGGAGAGGTTTTGTTTTGCTATAGGGTGCATGCGCTTGCAAGAAAGACAGAGAGAGACAGAGAGAGACAGAGAGACAGAAAGTGAGAAATCACCCCCGCAGGGGGGATGGCCACGCTGCAGTCCCTTCTCCTTCATTCTCCTCTTGGGATCTTGGGCATGCACGCACATGCGTGAGTTTAAGCCACTGAGTCCAGGACTTGAACTGTGGTCGACTACATGGGAGTCCAGAGACATAGCCATTACACCAACTGCAGGTCCCAGTAATAGTTTTAATATACATCTACTCTGCATAGTCAAATTTCCCATATACATTTATTTAGTACTTTCACTGTAAAGGCATAAAGTCCTATAATCTCCTATGTAAAACAAGTTAAAATACCAACTGTGTGTGATACAGTTATATTAGAATACATTAATAGATGTATAAAAGTAAGAAAAAAGATCATTAAAAATGGCAGAAACTTCTGGGATTCAAAAGACAAGAAAACAAGAGAGTATAAATCTGGGAAAACACTGAAATTCTTTCTAAAGGAAAGTAAACTGCTTCCAGTTGGATCAGGGCTGAATAATGTCTTACTCTTCATCTCAATTAAAACTTTTCACCTTAGTTTATTTGCTTATTTTTCTTTGCCCAGGGCTGAATATATCCACCCCTCTCTCTGAATTCATATGTTGAAGTCCTAACCCTCAATGTCATGGCTTGGAGTTGGGGTCTTTGAGAAGTAATTATTCATAAAGGTGGAGCCCTTAGGAATGGAATTAGTGTACTTCTAAGAATAAACACAAGCATTGCCTTGCTGTGCTCTGTTCTGACATGTGAAGAAACAAAGAGAAGATGGTCATCTGCAAATCAGGAAGCAGGCTGTTTTCAGACAATGGACCTGCCAAAATCAAGATTTTGGGACTTCCTAGCCTCCAGAACTGTGAGAAATAAGTATCTATTATTTAAGCTACTCAATCTATGGCAATTTGTTAGAGTAGTTTCAACTCATTGAGACATTTTCCCAGTAGAAATACAACTCAACTCTTATAACAAAACTTATATATGTACTTCTAACAAAACATATATAAACTTCTTAAATATCTAGATTTTCACAATAGCCATGAAAGAGACTGGAAGGAAACCAGTTAAGTATTTTAGTCTGTCCAAGGAATAGATCTTGATTCTTTTTTTTTTTTTTAAGTTTTATTTTTCCCTTCCTTTCATGAGTGAGACAGACAAGAGACAGAGAGAAAGACATCATTCTCAACAGGGTTTCTCATTGCGATTCCCTCCCCTCCCCTCCACGCCTCCCCCCTCCACCCGGCCTTCTCAGTGAGTCAGGACCCTGGGCACACCACAAGTGCATATGCACCTGGTATGTACAGTCAGTCTAGAAACTGCACCCTAGTCTTCCCTATGGCTCTAGCATCGTGGAGGGGCACATTACCATTGTACCACTGCTGGGTACTTTAAAGCCACTGTGATTTGGGGAATGTAGGTTTCTGCAGCATAGTTTAGCTTAACAAAAAACAAATCCCATGAGCTACTTTTGAGCCTTTAATATAAGGATATTATTTCAATGCAATTGTCTCTTGCTTTTTTGGTACCTTTGGGTACTTTAAATTAATATTAAATTGTATCTATAATACACACGCCTAGTTTTAAAAACCTAAATATTCAGAACGGTAGACAGAGTTCATTGTCTCCCCTTCCCCACAACTCAAAGCAACCACTATGTACAAGGATCTGTTTTTTTTTTGGAATTTACCTCCATATCTCTTACATAGTGTTTTGTCAAGAAATATTAGTATTTCATAGCTCATTGATTTTAGATATCTATTGATTACTCAGTATGGTATAGCTACTTGTAACCATGAGGATAAGACACCTTGGTTTACCCAAAGACCCAGGCTTCCTCCTATGCAATGTTCCTCCAGCCTTAGTGTGTGGCCTTGTCATCAAGACGAGGAGGAGCTGCTTTTCCAGACTCTCTACTCAATGGCTTCTACCTATGCTTTTTGGGTCTGAACTAAGTCACATGACCTAGGCATAAGGCAGTCTGGAAAAATGAGCATTGCAGCTTTGTAGCCTCTACACTGAAGCATTCAAAGGAAAAGGGGGTTGGGAATAGTTTTCAGGTCTCAGTCCAGTGTTTGTCACAGTAACCTTCTGTGGCTTTTAAATGTTCTCAATAGATTTGTTAAACCTATCCCATTTTCTGACTGTTTCAGCACATCAAAAATGCATTAGAATACTTTCTAATCCTTTCTGTGTCGTGACACACATAGAAAATAATATTAATAATGATGCAGTTCATTGTGGGAAATGCGGGGAAGGTGTTAAAAGCCTGATGCACCGGCCTGGGACTCTGATCACTCCAGTCCTGGCCCAGACACTCCAAGGGAACCAGTCTCCCCACATTTGTGGCCCATTCGTGGCTCTCTTTTTTTTTTTTTTTTTTTTTTTTTGAGACGCTTTCACTATAGGGCACGTGCGCTCGCCAGACAGACAGAGACATAGAGACAGAAAGCGAGAAATCACCCCCCGGGGGGATGGTCACGCTGCAATCCCTTCTCCTCCATTCTCCTCTTGGGATCTTGGGCATGCACGCACACGCGCCCGGCGTGAGTTTTAAGCCACCGGGTCCGGGACACGAACCGTGGTCGACTACGTGGGAGTCCAGCGACATAGCCATTACGCTAACTGCTGGTTCCCCATTCGTGGCTCTTATATTTTGGTTCTTGGAGATTTCCTATAACCTCCCTTCTAGACTGTCTAGCCTTGTAGCACCGCAGTGCATCATTCTGGGGCTTTCTTCTGTTTCCCTCGTGTTAGATCTCCTGTCTCCTAGATCTCCTAGCTTCCTCTTGGTTTACTCAATTATTTTGCCAATGCACATATTCTAGCATTTTCCTTTAAAGGGGATTCATAGGAGGTACATACAAGTCTTGTATGTGAAAAAATGCCTTTATCTCATGCCCTCTGAAGTTTTAAGAATTCATTCATTTTTTTCTTCCATGACAGAGAGAGAAAGAGGGACAGGCACCCCCAACAGGGTCTTCACACCATGATCCACTCCCATTCGCAGTAGGCCTGGATCCCAGCCACTCTCACAGGCACCCAGTGTGCTCAGGATATGAGCCCAGGATCTTTCCCAGGTAGTTCCAGTTGCATTACTGCTGCATGGGTCTGGTTCCACGCCCCCCCCCCCCCCTTTATATAATAAGAAAGGGAGAGACAGAGGAAGTAAGGGAGAAGGAGACAGTGGTATTTTTACAGGGTCTTGCCAATGGGATGTTCTGTGCCAGCTCCCAGTCAGCCAGGATCCCAGGGGTGTACCAATACAGCCAGCCTGCCCAGGTCGGCCCAGGAATTGGATCCACGCCTCTCGTATCATTCCAGCTTCACACAGTGCTACGCAAGGACTGGGCCATGCCTTCTGAATTTTGAAAGTACTCTTTCACTTTCCAGTGTTGCTTTTGAGGTGAACAATGAGATTCTGATTCCCAGTCCCCCGCATATGAGCACTCTGCTTTGTCTTCTCTTGCGTATCTCCAGTGTTATAAAAGCTCATGATGATACACATTGGTATGGGTCTTTTTTCATATATTGTGCTGTGAACTTGGTAAATCTTTTTCATCAGAACTGATCATTTAACTTGGAAAAAAATGATTAGTTCTTTACTAATTTTTTCTCTGACATTTTTTTCCCTCCTATTTTGGGGAGGGGATTCTTTTTAGTTGTATGTTGGAAAAACGTCCTGATTCATTCTTCCAACTTCCTAAATTTTCTCTTATTTTTTCATATATTTTTCTTTTTGTGTTATACTGTGGCAGACTTTCTCAACATTATCTTTCAGACTTTTACAGAATTTTAAAATTTCTGTTTTCTGGGAACCAGCAGTTAGCGTAATGGCTATGTCGCTGGACTCCCACGTAGTTGACCGCGGTTCGCGTCCCGGACCCGGTGGCTTAAAACTCACGCTGGGCGCGTGTGCGTGTGTGCCCAAGATCCCGAGAGGAGAATGGAAAAGGGATTGTGGCGTGACCATTCCCTCTGGAGGGTGATTTCTCGCTTTCTGTCTCTATGTCTCTCTCTGTCTGCCTGGCGAGCGCATGCACCCTATAGCGAAAACCTCTCCAAAAAAAAAAAAAAAAAGAAAAAAAAATTTCTGTTTTCTAATAGATTACTTTTTCTATAATGCCTTTGTTATATAAACCCAATATCCTTAATTCTCTTGAGAATATTTATAATAGATTTTTTCCAAAGTATTCATCTTATATCAAACGCAGCTTCATCTCTAGATCATTAAAGATCTAGATCATTAGTGATAATGCATTTCTAATCCCCGTGGGTTCTTTTTTTTTTTTTTTTTCCTCTCTCTATTTCTTTTATTTATTTTAGAGATTTGTCCCAACCATCTAGGCTATGTGGGTAATTCTAGGCTATATACTTATATTTAAGTAGAAGGCATGAAAATGCTCTGGAAGGTATATGTGTGTGTGTGTGTGTGTGTGTGTGTGTGTGTGTGGTGGAGATGCTATCGACAGGGGTTTCACTGGAGCTAGAATTGTTGGAAGCCTTTCAGACTTTCATTATGTAAGGCTCTTTATTCTAGGGCTGTTTAGTTCATCCAGGAAAGAATCTCCTGGTTGGAGGGTAAATGACAGGCAGGTGCGATTCTAAGGACAGGGTTAGCAGGAGCTCACTTCCTGTTTTCAGTTCTGCACATCACGTCCAACCCGGGGTGCTCCTGGTTGAATTATCTTTAGAGAATAAGCCAGTGAAGGAGGGGATTGTGGACTCAGAAACTTCCAAATTTCCACTATTTTGTCTCCCAAGATAACTGGTGCTTCTGAATGAAGAGTCTTTCTTGAGTTCTGTTGGGTGAATCTCTTCCAGTTAGATTGACTTTTGTGAGCACTTAGGCTATAACTTCCAACTTTCACTTGTTTTATGTTTCCCAAATTGCTGATATTTCTCAACATTGCTGTCTTCTCTCCCATTTGTTTTATTTTTATGAGTTTATATGTCTTAAAAAAATACTTTTACTGTCATTTCTGGTAGGTTTTTGAAGAATCTGCCATGTCTAATGACCTGCCATATTTAGCTAATTCACAATTCTTAATGAGCTTTAAATATTGCTTAAATAATGGCAAACATATGTATGTGTCCCTTGAGGTTTCTTTCAGGGTCATGTAAATGTGCTGAGGTCAGTGAAACTTTCTGGGAAGTGTGAACAAGGTACTACGCACTGTGCTGCTTATATATACAAGTATTTTAAAAGTTCATGTAAAAATGGAATTAAAGTGCAAGTTTATTTTTAGCAAAATAATTTTGAAACCATGTATATTTTTATTTTTTAA